>NDXB01004174.1:6396-47961 GCA_002631895.1 Agapornis roseicollis | reverse complement strand
GAAAGCAAAACAAAACAGCCAAAAAAAAAAAAAAAAGCTGAGTGCAGTGCAGAGCAACACTTGCACTTAGCAAACTGCCAGGAAAGCTATGGATTCCTGGATTTTCCCAACGGTGGGGACAATTCAGTGAAAAATCTCACATTGCACGTGATTCCTTTGAAATAAATACAAAATAATTGTGGATGTATTATAGAAAAAAAAAAAGTGCCAAATGAAAACACAGTAACAAAGGCTGACTACATCTTCCAACAACTTTGATGGTGTATTACCAAATATACACACCTCCACACTGATGACAACTGTAAACATCTTATTCCACCCTTTCATAGATGTGCAAAATGTGTTGTTGATCTTTTCTCCAATAAAAAAATGCTGAGGCGCCATTACACACAAGAGCCTGTTTTTTTCCTACCAGCAAATGTCTATGAAAATACAGTCCTACATCTCTGTGATAGATAAGAAATACTAAAGGAGCAATAATAATTAATGGCCATACAAGATGAAACTCTAGTTGCTCAGACGGCTGTCTCCACGTAATCTGTATTTTATACAAAAGGAGAAAGAACTCAATGGAATTTCAGCTGCGACCGGATAAAAACTGCCAACAAAAAGTGATAAGGAAAGTCTAATGTGCATATTAATCATGTTTATAGCGCCTCATTTGCTGATATATTAGCCTAAACTCCCTTTCTAAATACATTTTTGATCACTGGTAGAATCATTTAATACAATCAAACTTAAATAGGACCAATTAATGTTTCCATCTTCTACTAATTAAAAGTAATTGATTATGATAGCCTCTCTAATAAATCACAGTGCAAAAGAGTTTGAAACTGTAGTTTTGGATGAGTTGGATTTTTAATAATGTGGAAAGGTTTTAGCCACAAACTGTATCTTTATGTGTTTATTGCCTTAGTTTGCATTCCATGTTTTTATTATCTAAATAGCTTTTTGGACTGCAACTTAGATCCAACAATTGCATATTATGTTAAAAGGCTGCCTGGAGAATTGTACAGCTCTTATGCTGGTCACCTCCTATTTCTTTGTGTAAGTAGGAATAGATAACTAAATGAAGTCCAGAAAAGAGGGTATAAATTACAACCTCTCTTTTACCTTCTATTTCTTTAATTTAGAATTCCACCGTTTGTCTTTACCTTCATTTCTTTCCTGCTTCCAGCAAATAACCACTTCACCATGGCATTACTTGAAGGTGGCCCGGCCATTTGTCATGAGCAATTTATTAGAAGAATCCCAGCTGTCCCATATTCTGTCTGATCAGTCTCTGTGCTTTGCACAAACTTACATGCAATTCATCATCATCTGAGGCAGCTGCCATTGATAACATCAGGTATCTTCCTTTAAATGTAATAGTCATAAATAGTCATAAAAGCGGGAAGCAGGTGAGGGTGGTTTTGCCTGTTAGTTTGAAAAGTGCACCTCTTTTTTTTTGTTTTCTGAGAACTGCCATTAACATCTGCTTCACAACTGTCTATGGACACAATGTAGCATTTTTCTGCCTGGAGACAAGAAACAGGAAAGCAACAAGAAAGGGAATGAGTAAGGACACAAGGACAAGTATCCCAGAGAAAACCTCTGTCCTAAAGAATTCCTTTTTCTCTTACCTATCATGTTGATATGCCTGGAGGGTAAGGAAAAAACTTAAGTTTGTGGGAAGCTTGTTTGAAGTTCCTCAAACATATTTGAAAAATGCCTCTTCCATAATAGCAGCAGGGGAATTACTTGAGTGTTTCATATGCTTCCTGTGTGATTTGCTTCTGCATCTTTCCATGTCTTCATGTCTCTCTTCCAACCATTATTCTATTTCTCCAATGGCACCAAGGCTGGCCCATTAGTGGCTACATTCTTCACTGCAAGTAATTGCCAAATTAGTACTCCCTAACTAACTGCATGCTAAAATATTGGTCCTTTAATAGTTTCTTCAGAAGTAAATGCTTCTTATCACACTAGATAAGGCTCCAGCCATTCATTTTCCCCTTGGATGGAGCCGTTTTTCTGCATCCCGTACTCCACAGTCTTGGTATGTTCCTGTAGATCGTCCTGTTTACGTCAATGGGCTGCAGTGATTATTCTATCACCACACTCATGTTACATTTTTAGACAGTTCAAGGCTATATTATTTACTGGGTAATCCTATGGTTTTTTTGAGAAATTAAGTGTCTCTGCTCTCCTAGCCTTTCACAGAGAGCTGCCAGATCCTGCTGCAGTGGGCCTCCCTCCCACACAGAGCCAAAATTGCTTCTCATGTGCTTGCCTTCCTCTGTATGGGGTCTTTCAGTTCTGTTGAACTACTTAAGATGGACTCACCATGCTCTAAAGACTAAATCTTTTGACCACTGAGCTCACCTGAATAACTTGCGAGCTACCAAATTAAGGCCCAGACTGGGATGGGGCAAGTTGTGACCTAGTTTTGAAGGGAAAATTCTGAGTCAAACTCTAAATCCATCTTTTGTTTCCTTCTAAAAAAGAAATTGATAGTTTCACTAAATGATTTTCTTAGTTAAGAGCTCAAAACACTGTTGGATAGATAGTGTGCCAGGATGACTTCCTGTTCCCAAATTTTAAGCTTCATCTACTGGGATTTTAATTGAAGCTTTGATTTACTACTGATAGCATGATGGTGTGCATGTGACCAATTAATAAGGTTGTGCACATTTACAGATGCCTTAAATGCTAAGCTAAACCTCCATTTGTCCCAATTCTTCTACATTGCATTCCTGAGAGTGTCACCACTGTATGGTTCATGTACACCGCAATATAATTTAACAAATGACAAGCTTTTTCCCTAGATGCCATGACTTCATTCATTCAGTTATGTTACTTTTCAAGTGATAACACTCTAATTAGCTGCTGAACTTTAGTATCCTTTGCATACCCTTCCCAGTCCAAACGTTCACTTATCTCTCCAAAAGTGCTACATGACATCCTTGTTGTTTCAGGAGAGCACAGTTACCATTCACTGACTGCCTCCACACTATCTAAGATAAGTGTTATATGACACATCTTCTAATTTATAGCAGTGCAGACAACAAAAACTGTCCCTCTGCACAAACTTCTTGGCAGCAAACTCAAAGCGCCACCATCTTATATTGAATATTGAATTACTTTGCTACAGCATTGCTGAATATTTAAATCTGGCCTGGGTAAGGCAGTGATTCTTTTTCTCTCACATATGCAGCATCAGTACACGTTACACTGCTGTTTCTGGGCAGCAGTAAACTTGTAGCATTATATGCCGTGATTTGACCTTTACCATCCTATGCCAAAATCCCCACCAAATTTAGATTGATTCACCACAAGAATTCACTCATGGAACCCCAGTTTAGACACCAAAATATCCATTTGATGTATAAACAATTTGAGTTTGACATTAATTGCATGTATACAAATACAAATTTTGCTCAATTTGCTCAAAGGAAAGATCTGGCTTCATTTTGGCTGCTTCTTTCTTTGTCCCATGTCTTTCCCAGTGATGAAAAGAATTGCAGGAATAAATCTGTACCACACAGAGTAACACAGTGCAGACACAGTCCTAGACCAGAGCCTCTCAAGCCCTTTCATGCTATTCTCCACATCCTGTTTGACTACTCTTAATTAGTCCCCTACCAGACAACCTCAGATTTTCCACAATGCTTGAAGAAGCCTGACACTTGGAAAGAAGCGCTACCAAAAAATGCTGCAAGAATCTTGCTCTCTCACTGGGACTCTCTCAGTCCATCGCAGGAGAATACTTTCAAGTGAGGAAGCAAAACACTGTGTTGGAGGTTTCAGCACAAGGAATGGGAAACACATTAGTGACATTCCCCTCTAAGACAACTGCTGGAGACCTCTTTGCAGTATGCCATCCATAGATTGAGGACTTCTTGCCAGTAAGAAGGACCTCAAAAGTAAGCTTCACAGCACATTTAAGAGCAAAACTAACAAAATGTTGAATGAATTCCAGCTGGTGAAAACATATGGTAAATTCTCAGTTTTATCTTCACTATCTTTGTTTGCAAACAAATGTGCATTTGTTCTTCGTTTGTTTTTTACCCAAGGACTTCAAATGAGTATCATTTTAACTACAAGTCCCTGGTGAACATACAGTCCTATAAAATCACACCAAATTATGTGTCAAGTATAGAAGGGGCTGTTACAAAGAGGAAGGGAACAATCTGTTCTCCATGTCTATGCTTTACAAACCAAGAAGCAAAGGGCTTGCATTGCAGGAAGAAAGAATCAGATTAGACATTAAAAAAACTTTTCCAAGAGTAATGCCAAGAAGCACTGAAATAGGTTACTGGGAGGTTGTATTCTCCATGCCTGGTAGCCCTTAAGAATCCATTAGACCAAGATCTGTCAGAAGTGATATCAGTACCATTGAGCATGCCTTTCTATAGTTTTATGATTCCCCTTTGAACTTAATTAATGTTTCAAATTTTAAAAAGCTTACATCCAGATGAAAATATATTACTGCTCAATAGTGCGATATTTAAGAAGAATTAGACTTCATGAATAATTATGAAGCGGGAGAAAAAGTTTTCCTTTAAACATTATAGAAGCCTACTGGACTGAATATATAGATGGCTGTTCTATAATCTATTGCTGGGGAAAGGGCAAATAGTGGTTCTTTTGGTGACGGAAAGCCCTGAGTTCTTACTGTTCCTCCCAAAGAATAGAGCCTCAACAAATACTGACATTTTAGAAATTCCCAGAGGACAGGAGTTTGAAGAAACTTGCATGATAGCTGAAGAACGGAGTTGTAGGAAGACACCTGCATAAAGAGCTCAGAGCTTTCAGGTGTTTTATCTGCCAGCAGAAGTGATCCCACATTAGCACCTACTGGACAGGCAATATCTAGCCATGTTTCTATTCTAAATGCTGTGTATTTTGGTCCTGTTGATACTTGCTTGGTTATTTTTTCCACTTTTGGAAAGAAGAAACCTAGGGTGCTTCACTTCACCATCTCTGCCAGTCAGTGAATATTGTCATTTTCTGCACTGGCACAGGCCTCCGATTCTGCATTTGTATACAGATCAAAAGTGTACACATGGCATGTGCACACACCTGTGACTTCCCCCATGTGTGCAGAGCTATGAGGTGAAGACTCATAGTAGAAACTGTCCATGTGCTTCATCCTGCAATGTAGAAGTGCAGGGAAGAGCCAGTACAGGTCTGGCATCACTACAAACTCCAGCTGATGCCTTTTCTTCACCTACGCTGATTATTTGTTGCAATGCTTTTTGGTATTCTACCAGTCCTGTACTGCATGGTATTCAGTGTGATAAAGTGTAACTTGGAAAGAGTCCTGAAACAATAAGAAACTGCAATAATCCACAACTACAGTTTTTAATAGCGCATGAACAGGATGTGTGTTCTCACCAGTTTTATTTGTGGGATTCAGAATGCCATTAAAGAAGTAGAAAGAGGGGGGGTGTTGCTTTGCTTTGCTGTTAAGAGTGGATTGGTTTATTACCGCATTCATTTTAATTAGAATTCCATCATATACCCACATAAAGGTACATGTCATAGTTAAGTTGATATTTTTCTCGCTTTATTTATGACCACATAAAATATGGTTTCCTGAGAGTAATCTCCAAAAGCTCAGGGATTTAAGCTCCACCCCATTTATATATCTTAAGCACTACATGCAGAAATAATTCCTGTGGCTCCACTACTCACCCTCTATACTTCCAAAAAAAAGGGTTCGAGGCCAAAGGTAACACGTATATGATTATATGCCAAATTCAATTCAGACATCATTGAACAGTTGATTCTATATCTACTATTAAGATAAAAAGAAAACATACATTGGATTTGAGACTCCTAAAGCTCAAAAGCAAACCAAAACCTATATTTGAGGGTATTTTGTATTTATATGTCTGGGAACCAAAGTATCTGTGCTTAGACGCACAAGATCAGAAAAGTGAAGACTTTACAGATAATGGCACAGGTAGCTACCTAGTTTGATTTTCCAAGTCACAGGATCCAGAGACATTAATTAGATGTCTGCTTGACTTAAACATTTCTTGAAATCTGGCTAAATGGTTAACTGAATGTACCAAGTACTGATACACAGTTACAATTTTTACCCCTAAGCAGTGGAGGACTTCTGTGAAACTGAGGAGCCTTTCCTTCTGAGAGAGAGGAGCCTGTGACTCCAGAAACACTGTGGAATTGGGATTAGGATTACTCAGAGTTAATGTCTGTCAGTCTGAAAGCTTCTAATCTTTATTATTTCCTAAAATTTCTGATAGTGAGACCAAAATTTTGCTCAACCATAAATTGGTCCAGGGATCCAAAGTAGAGTCATAGAATAAAGTAGAACCATGCTCTCCCTGTAAGCTTTGGGTATCTGTTATTTTGCTCACTGGGACCGAGCAGAAAATACCTGGATCAGAACGCAATTGCCCCTCAAGTACCCATAGCCAGACACTCTGTGAAACAACTAGAGGGACCAGTGCTAACTTCTCAGAAGTACCACTGACACTTCAGAAGTGTCAAATGCCCGCTTGCTCCCACAGTTGGATGGGGTGACTGCCAGTAACCAAGCACAGTTTTGAATAGTGGCATACGGCAGGGGGCTGAAGCTCTGGTGCGGTCCCACACAAAGGCTGTGAGATACCTGTGGGATGCTCTCAGGAAAGCTGTGCCTCTGGGATCATGTCAATACATTAACCCTCAGCTTGAAGAAGGTTCGTAAAGCTGGATGACTGAAGCCTTTCAGCACAGGAGTAGAAAAGGAGGAAAGAGAATGGGAGGAGGAAAATTCCTTCTGGCCACTTGGAAATGCCACCAGAGGAAATCAATTGTTTGCATTCACTGACTGTAATACCTAGTTATGTTGTAAGGCTGAATTTCTGAATTTTTCCCACATGTCCCATGTTTATGGGCAATGCTGTGCTTCCCTGCATTCAGGTTCTCAAAATAATACCTTGGCTGTTAGTAAACCTGTGTATGTGACATCAGATAAAAGTTTCCAGTTTTAGAAGAGGATTTTGACAAATTCATAGGGTTTGAAGAGGAAACGGGATTGAGTCTGGAGAACTAAAATTCCTGAGAGAGTCCAGATAAATTTATGACCCTTATTTTAACAAAGGGAAAGCTACTAAGAGGCTTAATTATTCTTACTCTGCATCAGAGATTTATGATGGCAGAGAATTTTTTTTTAGCTGAGTAAAAGCTTACCAGGTTCTACTAGCTGGCAACCCTGACAAGATACATTTTGGTCTATGGTATCATGGCGTGATGTTTCCCAGTGATGTCTATGAAACACTGGAACTGGGGATCTGCTGTATCCATGATGTAAACATTGGATGGCTGTCCGAAAGATTTTTGTCTCTTGGTCAACCAGAAGTTATGAGCTTGCTGAAGTAAGCCTTTTTGAAGGAACTTTCAAATTCAAATCTGTGCTTTGTATTGTGCAAGATAGATGACCGCAGTATTGCAGGTAAGGGATTATTACAAACCAGAAGCTGCAGATAGTCTGGTACTGAAGTTAAGGGTCTGGTGTACTACAGGTAGAAGCTGGTAGCCTTTCCAAGAATATTTACAGCAACATTTTATTTAGTTTTTATATCTGTCCCTTAAATTGAGGGCAATCAGTTCTTTCACAGATGATGATGCCTGACAGCAAATCTGTCAGATAATTGCCCACTGATGCCATGGGGAGTAAGAAAAACTTAGAAAGAACAAGCAAGTTGACAGCTCAAAGGAAGCAGAGACTTGTTGCATTCTTCTGGGATGCCCATGAGCCTTTATTTCACTGGTGAAGTGGTGTAAAGACCACATGGCCAATCATAAGCTGAAGATTGTGAAGGTGTTGTTTTCTTCTTACCTGTTTCTTATTATCAGACAGTCTATCTTGAAGGCTAATTTTTGTCCATGTGACACATTGTTGATGCTTATCTCAGTATCCATGGGTGGAAATTCTCATCAAGAAAGCTATATGATGAAATAAATCAGAGATAAATGCACCCCCTGAAAAGACTGCTCCCCCTTGTCCTTACTGTTTTATTTGAGGTCTTTTTCTAGACATCTGGTCCCTGCAAGTTGAGTATTAAGGTAGGGAAACCCACCAGCTTTGACCACATCATGCCTGGGGTCCAGGGCTGGTGTTATTAATCATTCCCTTAGAACTGATGAAATACTAAAACTCTGTTCCCAAATTACTTTATCTTAATAATTGCTGAAGAAATGCTTGCAGACATGTAAAACCTTGAAACAGTGGTTTGAAAAACCGGTCAGTAAGCCATTAGCTTTGATGTTAACAGATTATACTTTGCGACTAATGGTGCATTTTGCTGTTATTTCCTTTCTAAAAAAAGCAACAAAGATGGATTTTTAGTTTTCAGGGGCAAAATGGCTGCGATTAACTGCATGTATTTCATTTATCAAGACCATTAAGTGTTTTGCAGTGGCTGATGAGTGCATTTTAGATATACTGAAAACAGATAGATATATAGTTTATTTCTTTTATGTTAGAAGTTGCCTGAAAGAGAGCCATTATTTACATCCTTTATCTAATCAAGATAAACTCTCAGTCTCATAAATAAGAACAGCCTTATTTGCTTTAGTGACTTATTCAAGTCTGGAAAGATTTGCTGAGCAGGGGCTGGGCTTGATAATATTTCACAAAGCTAAAAATTCAGTCTTGATACATTCTTGACATGAGACACATCATTTTTCACATAGAAGAACAATTACCTCATGTTTACATAGCATTTAAAGCATGGAAAGTGATTAGATTTTACCATCTCTGGCACGCCCGGGATGTACAAATTGCTACTGGCTCTTTAAATATGGAAAGACATTCATTTAATGCTCTTTAATTTGGTGCCACTTATCTGTCTGTGGAAAGGTTCACTCTGGGTGCTGGTGATGAGTATGAAACACAGGCCTAGAAATAACTGTCAGAGAGGGAGGAGGCTTTAACAGGGAGATAAGTGTTCAGATAGATCTGCCTCCTTGAATCAGTGGGATGACCCCCATATCCTGGCAAGCCCACTCCTCGCAGGTTGATAATGTCCTCCCATGGTGGGAGAGGTCAGCTGTCTGCTGCGGGAAGCCTGCACACTGGGGAGGGGAGGTGGGTCAAAACCAGGCAGAGGGAACGACAGGGTGATGAATTGGAGCTCGCCAACCACAGCTGTTGGCAGGTGAAGGTGTGCTGGTGGGCATTCCAAGGAGGTGAAAGGCATTCTCTCCACACAGCCTGGAGCTTCACCACAGGCAGGATCTGAGCACCCGCCAAAAGAGAACAAAAACATCAACATGGGATGCTCATGCCCGTGTCTCAGTGCCTCTCTAGAAGCAGGAGAACAAATCCAGACCACAAAATCCCACTAGCTGTCAGCCATGCTGGTCCTGTATGGGAACTGAAGACCACAGCATTCTTCTTTCTCCAGGTGTCCTTGCCACCTCTAACACAGCACCTATGCTGCCATCTCCAGTAGACAAGAGTTAAGCTCAACACTCTGCACACATTACCTAATGCTAAGATGAACATGTGCATGGATAGAGAGCTTGGCTCAGGGTCTGGGATAATAAGTAGTCTGGGCTGAACTCCTGACCCTCCTCCCCAAGTATGGGCTATAATGCTGGCTATTCCAGACTAACATACTTGCTATTTCTCTGATACATGTATATCAGTGTCTGGCACAGAAAGCAGGCCATGTATGGTGTTTCTCCCAGGGCTTATGGAAATAGCATGAAAATGCTTCAACTTTGCTAGAGTGGCCAACTTTCTTGTTGTAGTGTTTTTTGTTGTCATTAAATGATGTATTTTCATACTCTAGAAACATGTTTGTGAAACATCCTTAGCTTGCTTTTGCAGTCTCAAGCATGTTAGTAAATAAATACAAACCCAACGTCTGGTGTAATCATTTTCATAGACCAATGTGTCAAATATTGTTTGTAAGGAAAGGATTTCACGTGGGGAGTTGGGTACCTAGCTTAGGGACCTCACTGGTCTGCAAGCTAGCTACAAGCTGTGCAAACTCTTGGTGCTTTGGCCACTCTTTAAGATACACAACCCTTCGCAAACTTTCCGATGCTATTGAGGACATCAGGGGATGGACCAGGAAGGAAAGAATGAGGTGGGATTGGGGGTTTCAAAGAAAACTGTGAAAAAAAAATTTCAGGAACTTTATTTTTCTTGAAGGGTATCTGTGGCTAATCAAGGGAAATCAGCACTCCCACACCCTGTCCAAGCTTTAAAAATATGGCTTTAATGGAAACAAATGCTAGCGTTTTCAAGTCTAGGCAGACTGGAGGCCCTCAAGGTTTTCAAACAGTGTAAATCAGAGAGGGCAACACCCTCATAATTTAGATCAAGTTTACATAGCTTTCCAAGGTACTAATTAAGCAATTTTGTCTCTAGCAAAATCTATTCTTCAGGAAAACAGAAATAATACTCAATCTACAGGCTTCATATCTCTTCTTCAGAACAACTGCATGAGTTGTCTTTTAAGGCCAAAGATGCTTGGGGCAGAAAGCCCATATAGCTTCCTTCCCCTCACATGTTTAGGAAGGGTGTAACATAAATGGTATAACTTAGAGTGGTATAGGAATTTAAAGGGTGTATTGCTGTTTAACTCTCCTGAGCTCTGGCCTCAAAGGGAAGGAAGATGTAGCATTGCATCCAAATGGCATCCAAGCTAAGTTACTTTCAAAACAACTCCGACTCCATGGAGATGCATGTGTCACTGAAATGGACAGCTGCAAACCCAAGCACTACAACAGATCAGTGATACCTCTAAGGTGAGTCTGGTACTTGGAGCAAGCCTCTTGAAAGCTGATTTTTATCCAGCTCATTCATTCCTCTGTTTACAGCATGGTCGCAGCCATGCAGGGCTGTGTCCCCAGCTACAATTAGCCATCGAATAGCCTTCCCTTCAATCCGCTGCCGCAGCAGGGGAACCACTGTGTCAACAAACAGCACATTGGCAGTGCTTCAGAGCCTGTCTGAGCCTCCGCACTGCTGCCGCTGCTGCCATGAGCGAAAGTAATTAGAGACCGTTTGCATAGGTTGTTAAGAAATGTGTAAACAGCAGTATAAACAACAGCAGGTCAGGTCAGGGAAGGAGGCTGGCACTGGTGAGGCCTCTGCTGGAGCCTGCCCAAGTGTGAAATTCCCAACTGGGAGAGAACATTTGGAAAAACAACGTGCTCGAAGTTTATCAACACAAATCATCTCTTAAATGGCACATTTTATTTAGAGTATGTGTGGCCTCCATCTAGAAGAAGGGAAGTTTTTATCAGTCTGGGGTTTATCACTTCCAGATATCTCTTTCTTTGTTTACTGGCAGCATGCACAATGCCTTCATTTTGAGCGGTCCAGTTTAAACACAAGCAGAGCTGGGGTTTTTTTGTGGGGCCTGCAGTGAACTGCCTGTGCTCCCTTCTCAGAACTGTGCTCATAAATCTTCTCTTCAAGCCCTGAAACACCTCTTTGTGACCGTCACCCTTGAGAAACGCGACATCCTGCCCCCAGTTCATGAATCTGCTTCAGCTTGTGCTGGAAGACTGGTCCTGCTCAGGAAAGTACTTTGAGCACTGCTCAGCATTGAGGAAGGGCTTGAATGTCTTTATGAAGAGGAGGAGGGGTTTTCTGCATGGGTCAGAAAATCAGAGTCACAGGGCACTCTCGGAGGGGACAGAAGTGTATAAATAAACCCTACATAAACCTAAAGTAAGCAGGATGGAAATTGCCTCTTAAAATTTAATTAGGAAAGCTTCCTGGGTGTCCTGAACTCCTAGGTGGCCTCTGTGCCTCGCCTGATGCCATGGTCCTTCTCCCCGGCACTGGCACTGGTTCTGCAATGAGCCAATGTTCCCCATGAGCAGCTCCCCCCTGTGTTTTATGTCCTCAACATGCAGCAAAGAGGGAATGTCAGTAGGTGTTGAATCACAGTCTGCCATTATTCCTGATTTGCCTCTACGCAGCACTTGTTATAAAGGGGTTTTCAGGGATTGTCAAATACCAGATTTTTTTTCCTTGTGGGGCAGCCTGGCCTTGTTAGTCTTATTTTACAATGGTGCAAAGAAATGAAGGAACTAAATATGACTGAAAAGCCCAATGGAAGAAGTGAGACAAACAGTGTTATCCTCTGCCTCTGTTCTTGACCAAGAATAGCTCATCTGTCTCCACGTAGATGGGTAGCACAGGTGTCATGAGCTGAATGGTCTCACCAGCACCATGGACCCATTTTTGCTACAATTTGCAGAGCTTCCTGGGAGACATGTAGGGTATTTCTGTAGTTTTCCTGTCACTGGCATAGTCATACAGCCATGATGCAAGACAACAGTGTGCTGGTTGGATAGGTCAGTATTTGGGCACAGTGGCTAGAGCAACCCCTTCTGGGAGTCATGCTTCCCACTCTACACCGTGCACCACAGGCAGAAGCCAGTGGTACCTTTGCTTCTGGCCAGCACTGGCTGCTTATGGGCAAGAGGAGGTGTTCAACTGTATGGATAAACCCACTGCCCAAACAGTTGTTTACTGCTTCAGGGTAAAGGCCAGATGGGCTCATCCCACTGGCTTTAAGTTGGACCTTACAGAGTTAAGCCAACAAAAGTTATTTTCTGATCATTCCAGGGGAGTTTTCCAGCATAACAGTGTCATCTAGAAGACACGAATATTTCACTGCTGATCTGGTATACAGATCTAAATGTACCACCATCAATCAGATTATACCTTTAAAAGCCTCCTCTCTTAGTGTACAGGTTATGTGTGGAAGCTATTCTTAAACCTTTGTCATCACCTTCTCAGTAAGCTTAGGACTTAGTGTCCTGAGGCAAAAAATTGGCCCACATTGTGACATTCAAGCTATAGCATGATGTCTATTACCTTAAAATAGCTGAACTAATGGAGTACCATGGCATGGCACTGGCCCTGTGAGTGGTTTCACTCTGTGGGCAATGTTTCCTGGTCAGTACACACCAAATACAGTACAATAGGCTTTCAGTAGGTCTTTAAGGCACAAATGTGACTGGATGTTTTGCTAGATATAGTCTCTTAGAAAGACAGCTTCCCTATCAGCCAGCAGGACCATTCAGGAGGGAATATCCCTGCTCCCCCTTTGCAGAGATGGGGGCATCCAGGAAGTCAAAGAAAGGGTTAGGCTGCTGCCTTATTATCCTGGATCACGTTTACTTCCTGTGTATTACATGGAGTTTATATGGGAAAGAGGACAAAATATTTGAATGAAGAGTGTAGAAAACTCAACTGGATGCACAGCCAGCATCACAGTCCAAATCACTCACTGATCCATAAGAACAGAGGCATTGCATGGGGCGTGGTTTTATGGGTGGTACATGCTTACTGCTCATTGTGCTGTAGCACCCTGTGTTGGTTGTTCTTAGTAAAACGTGAAGGGGGTAAGAAGGTGAGGAACAAAATAGCGAAACTCATATATTTATACAGAGCAAGTACATGGGACAAGTGTGTAGGATCCTTGGTACAAAGAATAGCTAGCCAACTTCAGCCTGCATTGTCATTTGCCACATTGTTTCCAAGCTGCTTATGAATATGTTTTACAGCACACCCCTGGGGAAAAACCTTGATAGTTTCCCTCTATTGCAAGGATTGAACATTTTCTCTTACCTTTCTCCTCTAACTGGTTATTCAGCCATTAAACAGCAACAGCACTGACTTGCCCTTAGAAGTTTCCAGTGAAGGATTTTGCTGAAAGCCTTTTGTAAATCCAAACACATTCATCAGGCAGATCATTGTGTGCTTGTTGACATCTTCAGAAGAATCTAACTGGCTTTTCAGGCAAGACTTCCCTGTATAAAATTGTCATTAGCTCTTCCTCAGGAAATCATACATTGCAAGGTTTCCTCTAACTCTGGAACAGCCTGTCTCAGTTTGCCTGGCATAGTCATGATTCCTTCAGGTGTGGATTTCTTCAGTACCTCACAAAGCCTTTTTTAGAAATCAACATCACATCTGCTTCATTCCAATCTTCAAGTACCAGTACAATTTTAGGCAAGAGGTTATGCAGCACCTATAGGAATTCAGCTATTTTATCTTTGTCTTTATTTAAGTACTTCCTGGCCTTGATAATTTCTAATGCAGCATATTGTCAGTTTGTTCCATAACTCCTTCTATGGCTGGATCCTCTGGTACATCCCCATTAAGAAGCATTCAGACTTGGCAATATGACCAGAAAAAGGAATCAAACATATAAAAAACAGAAAGCTCTAAGCAGCTTTCTTTGGGCTATTGACTCTGGGTCTATTTCTGGATCCTGAATTTCTTCTCAGAGTACCTGAAATTCAGTGGGTTCTTGTACCTGTTGTGTTGTTCATCAATCACCAGGAATAATTGGGTCATCATCTTCACATTTCTTCTCTCTTCTGGGAGAGATCTTTGAGGAATGAAGGTCACAGGTTCCCCATGAGAATATCCACTGCTCTCAGAAATTACGTCCATCTCCTGATTTAAGTCACAATCCAGTTTGTCACACCTTCTGTTGCAAAGATGGGCAAAAGCTTCTCTCAGCAGGGTAGCCGGAAGTTAATTGTTTCAGTAAAAACAAGCCTGGGGCTAAGTTGGGATCTGCATGTCCATAACTGTGATCATCAGGTGCTAAAACAGGGAGCAAGAAGGGACAAAGACCTGTGGGTTGACTGAGGGGTTTCAGATACAGTGCTGCAGGAATGTGGGATACCTTCATGAACAAAAGGTCTTGAGCCATCAGCTACTCACTCCCCCACTGAACAACTATAGGATTGCAGTGTTTAAGTCAGGTATTAGGCACTCTAAACCCATCCTTACTATCTCATAGAGTTTCATCCTTGATCTCACCATGCAGGGACAGTTGGAACCTTCTGGCCTCTTCTGAACCCATTAATAATGACAGCACCATGCAGAGTCCAGTACCCAGCTCCAGTTTATTTAAGGTTTGTTTTCAAAAAAAAATTATGTGCTGAATTTTATTAAATCAACTTAATAGGAGCTGTGAAGTAAAATAAATAAATATGGAACTCATTTCTGCAGTTAGTGGGAATTACTCTGTTTGTTTACAAAGGCCATTAAAAGCTTACTGGAGGTGTTCATTTCAGCAAGGAGGCCTCCTTGATGGATCAGCACAGCCTTGCCAAAACTGTATCCAAAATTTCACAGCAGTGCTCTCATTAGGCTCTAACAGTTAAAAGAAAACACAACTGAAGAGAACTATTAATGTTTCCCGGTGGCCTCCAACCTCCTCCACATTAGTTTTTCCCAAACCACACCACATAAAACCTCTTTCAAGGTTTTTGGGGGCTGATAGCTTGCAAAAAGGACAGAAAAAGGAAGAACTGAGTGTTTTGTGTTCTTAAAACCAGAAACCTTGATAACTGCAGTGATGCTGACTCTGTTGCACAGTATAATGTCTCTGATAAAATGCTCAACAGCAAAGGAAGAATAATACATTAGTAGAAAGGGAAGAATGCAGAAAAGGAAGAATGCTGCCATGGAGTATTAAAATCCCTATTTTAAAATGTGAATTAAGCATTTCTAAGGTGTGAGAGTTCAGGGCCATTCCTTAATTGCCAGAAAACACTAATGTTAGCTAAGTTCCAATATGAACACATGGAGCCATTGTATGCTTTCTCCCAGACTTCCATAAGCACTTTTTCATTTACATACTTTTCATATCAAGCAGTCAGGAATAAGGTCTGGAATAGGTTCTTGTCTAAACACATTCTGTATTTGTTTTTAATCATTTAATGGTTCTCAAACACCGGTGATCATCTGTCTCTGTTTCCTCCATCCTTAGCCAAAGCACTCATACAAGAGAACTGGTTTTAGAGTGGTACACTGCTCCACTGAAGTCTGGAGTGGGCTCAGGTGATTAGCACCTCTGGATGTAACACGTTTGCACTGGCTGCACACCTCCTGAGCAGCTGCTGCACATGTGCAGCTTCCTCTGGAAACGTTTCCAAACAGTCTAAGCAACTTTTCTGAGCACCATTAGGGAGAACCTGTGTTGAGTGCTGAGTGGCACAGATGACTTCTTCCTGTAAGTAGCCGACACAGGGATCCTGAGACTCTGGTGTGGTCCTCAGTGATGGGTGAGCCCTTGAAGCACAGTCTGAGTGCCCCTAGTACTTTGTCACAAATCTTATGATGAAATCTGCCTTGTTTTTAGGATTTTAGGAACCTGATATGAGTTACTCTCTTTTCATCTTTGGACCTGTAATTTGAAGAAAAACTAAAGAGTTTAGATGCAATTTGATGGCTTTGCGCCTCTTCTTACTTTCCTACCCTCTTCTTACTTTCCCTCAGTGACAGTAACAACTTCTTGCCCTAATGTGCAAAAGCATGTGACTGCAGTTACCAACTGGAAGAAACAGCTTACAAGGCACCAAGGACCATGTCCTCAGAAGAACAACATATGCCCTGAGAATTTGGGGATCTGGTGGCTGCCCTGTGAAGGCCTTTCCCAACATCCTCTCAAACATCACCTCTGTGCCAGCCCAAAGTCTTTGTGTCTGGGTGAGTCTGAGAGCTCAGCAGTGTGGCCATGAAGGAGAGAAATGTAAAGGAGAGGAGGAGGGGGTAGCCATAGTATCCCTTTCTCCTAACTTGTTCTCAGTTTAGTCACAGCAAGAAAGCTGGGATGCAGCAGACCAGAAGAGCTCAAAACAATGGCACATACCTGACAAGCATGCCTGAACTGGCATCTTCTCCACTCTGGCTCAGACTGTGCCCCTCTGAAGGCATCACAGAAAGGACAAAGCAGACCCCAGTGCCAACCTTAAGCAAGGGAGGTCCTCAGTGCCTCAAAGTGTCTCTGCTCTCAGGGGGTTTGTCTGATCAGCATGAAACCATCACTGGATAAAATACAGAGGCAAGCCTGGGGACATGAGTAGGATGCAGGGCCTTGAACAGGAATGAGATAAACTAGAGAAATTGGATCCAAACAGCTCAGAGGATATAGTAAATTCCTAGTGTGGGAGGAAGAAAAACAGTATTGTACAGCTTTCAGCTGTGAAGATACTCAGACATTAAGTATCTTATGTGAAGTTCTCAGTCTTAATCAGTTTTACTTTATCTTTGTTCTGATAGCTTTTTTTTTCCTAAATCTAATCCACATATGATTAAGTCATGTGAAAGATCCAAGCTAGCTGATGATTTTACAGATTATGGGGAAGAGGGATGCTCTGGCTGTCCTCTTTCTATAGTAATAGTGAATAACAACCATTGAGAGCCATGGCATTTCAATGAGCATCTATAATAAAAAAGGTTTCCTAGTACACTAATAAACAGAGATAGTGATTTCTTTAAAATCTCTGTTCTGCTTTGTTAATCAACTGCCACAGTTGTTTATGGTTGGAGCTTGTTCTATACATTTTCATGCCAGACCCATTGTAAAGCTTTCTATTATAATCCTTCTTACTATAGTGGGAAAGGTTTTTTCTCTTTTTTTCCCCAAGACTGATTTAATAGAAATTTGGCACAAGAAAAAGTGTTTCTGTTTCATTACCATGATATATAAAAGTTCATGGGGCTCTCAGAATATTCTTTCTAAAAAAGAAATAAAAATAAAAATCATTAATTCATGCAGGAGGAATACAGAACTTACTGGCAATTGCACAGTAGTCGTCTTTCTAAGTAGTGTTTCTAAGACCTATAATGATCATTCTTAAAGTGCAGAGTAAATATTGGAATAAAATCCATACTCTGTACACTTTTGGGGAATGTTGCTAAAGTAGCTTTTGTGGTAGTTTGAATGCAAAGGACAGCTTGAATTTTATTTTATTTTTTAAGCTTATTTAATTTACACTTCACAGTATTTTTTAAACCATAGTTCTAACATTTTTATTATAGCAACGCTTTTCAGTGTGGTCCACTAAATTCTTGTTTGGCTCTCAAAAATAATAATAATCCTTAGCACCTACACACTGCTTTAGGTTTTTGAAGTGTTACACAAATATTAACTAATTAATGTTTGTTCAACCCCGACTGGTCTTACAAAGAGGCTGCAGTGAGTGAAGCAAACGTTTTCCCTGTCACTATTAGCAAGATTAAAAGTGTTGATGTTATACAAACACAGAAATGAAGTATAGTTTGAAATAACCCACCTGCTATTGATTTTGGCCAAATTATAGGTAATCTCAAACTTGTAGAATACTTCTCAGTGCTATCAAAGGAGAAAATGAGAAAGTGCTTGTTTGCCTGTTTTGGTAGCCAACAGCAAGTGCTGACGATGTCAAAAAGCCTTCACATTCCATCCTTGACTATGTACAACTTCTTAGAAGCACAGGAAATAATTTTGCCCATAAACCCACTGGGTCATTCCAGCATTCTAATGGGCACACGACCCAAAGGGAACAGTGCCTTTGTGTGCTGCTACCCTCCCACCATTCCTTTTGCCCCCTTCTCACAGCCAGTCTCAAGCCTTCTCCTCCACTGAGGTCATCAGGACTTGGACCAAAGCTTTACATCAGAGGTGTTTTCTAACACATTTGTTTTTAAGATACAGAATCATAGAATCATAGAATAGTTACGGTTGGTAAGAACCTTGAGATCATCCAGTTCCAACCCCCCTCTCATGGGCAGGGACATCTCAAATTAAACCATGCCACCTAAGGCTCTGTCCAACCCAGCCTTGAACACTGTCAGGAAAGGATCATTCACAGCTTCCCTGGGCAACCCATTCTAGTCCCTCATCACCCTTACACTAAAGAACTTCTTCCTTATATCCAATCTAAACTTCCCCTGTTTAAGTTTTAACCCATTACCTATCACTACACTATCACTACAGCCCCTAATGAAGAGTCCCTCCCCAGCACCCCTATAGGCCCCTTTCAGATACTGGAAGGCTGCTATGAGGTCTCCATGCAGCCTTCTCTTCTCCAGGCTGAACAGACCCAATGTTCTCAGCCTCTCTTCAAATGGGAGATGCTCCAGTCCCCTGATCATCCTCGTGGCCCTCCTCTGGACTTGTTCCAACAGCTCCATGTCCTTTTCATGTTGAGGACCCCAGAACTGCACACAATACCCCAAGTGAGGTCTCATGAGAGCAGAGTAGAGGGGCAGGATCACCTCCTTCAACCTGCTGGTCACGCTCCTTTTGATGCAGCCCAAAATATGAGAAAATTGATTGAGCAATCATTGCAACAGAAGAGGTTTCCTGTAAATCAGGACCAAAAGATGACCTTATTCAGTCATATCTGATGTGGTTGCCCAACAGTCCTCTTTATAATATGCTTTCCGCTAAAGTCCCCAAATTTACTGGGATTCTGGACCCACAATAATGATGTTGCAATGATTTCAAAGTATGACTCTTGCATGTGTTCTGGAAATAATATGACCATAAACATAACTGGAAGTTTCTGTCAGTGATTTCATACTGACTTTAACAATAGCCAGTAAACATATAGTTCAGACTTTAGCATAATTTTCTCCGTAAGACTAATTTCAGTGAGATGCCCCGGATACTACTTTCTTGTGGGATTACTGCACAGCTTGGGTGGTTTATCATTCAATCTTAATATTTTATTAATGCACTGTATGTGTTATGTGTGACCCCAAACCTTTGCCAGTGCTGTGTTCCTAAACCGATGGAATTAATTAGCTGTTTCCACGTTCAGTTTTGACTGCTTTAACACCACTGGAATTTCACTAATCACATTAGACATTAGCACCATTCACAGATTTCTATTCTTACACATTCCCAGTGTTCTCAGCCATTCACAGCTGATGTCTACGGAGCAGGCAGAAACACTGTGGAGACTCTTCTGAGCACGAGACGTCCCCCTGACGCTTGGGGGAACATGCCACAGCTGTGGGGCTCCATGCTGACACATCTACTAACAGGATTAGGACTTTAAGTAGAAAAAACATATGTCATTTGCAATATAGCTGGAGAGCTACCAACAGCTGTAATTAAGGATGCCTATGCATTTCCATGCTAAGCCCCTGTTTTCATTTGCTCATAACTTTCCAAAACTTTCACCTATAAGGCTGAACTTTTACAGTCCTGCTTGCTGCCAAATTGTGGCCTTTTTTTTTTTTTTGCAGTTGTTGAAGGTTTCGGGGAAAAGCAATGTGCTCAATTTTTTGAATGAAAGAAAAAAGAAATTAAAAAAACAAAGAAAACCCCCAAAATTTCACGTAAACGTGGATTGGAACTGATTTATGCTGGATTTTCCATTTCATTTAATAATCATATGGCATCTTTAACTCTAAAATTATGTTTCAGCAGCTGGCAAGTATAGGATAATTTTTAATAAGGCAACATAAATGATGCAACACTCTTTTCCCCTACACTTGAGATGCTCAGCTGCAGAATTTTAGTCAGTTTAATTACCTGCTTAATAATGATTTTCCTTTCAGTGGCTTGGAGAGATCTCAGAACTCCACTCTGATTATGCAGCCCCTCTTGAGTTTCCCTGTGTGGAAACTGGGAATGAACAAACCATACTGACCACTCAGAAGAGCTATGACCCTTTCTCAGCCTGCTCAGGTAACACCATGTGGCACAGCAGTGCTCAGTGATATAACTAGAAATAGGTGAATATTCTTGTCATTTGCAGGTGTCTCAGACTGCTTTGAAATTGAAGGACTATTTAAGCCTTTGTAAGTGTATGCCTCATTCCCCACTTTCTACTTTATGCAAAGTAATCAGTATTAAAATAATGTAACATCTTTAGAGACAGAAAGAGATTTTCCCTTACCCAATCATTTTATTCCTGCCATTTCTTGTCACTAATCCTGCTTCTTGATGCTGGCTGGATGCTGAATTTACACTCTTGTAACTCAGCAATCTCACAGGTACTCGCTCTATGAGATGCCCATATGTTTCAGACACTAAAGTGAAATTAAATAGGCAGAATTTACTAATGAGTGAATTCCCTTTGGAAAAAGAAAATGTCTTCTGCGTCAGTACTAAATATTTAGTTAAAAAAGAAAAATCTCTCTTCTACTGCGTTTATGATTTTCGGGAGGAAAGGATGAGAATGGGTGGGATTAGCTGGGATTTCCCATTTTTTCTTGGGTTTGTTTTTTTTTTCTCTGTGAGGATTAGCTGCTTCTTTTTTTCCTTTATTCATTTATTTCCCTCCTCACCAAGATTTTCCATCACAGACAGGAAACCCAGCTTTGCTAGTGATGCATTTAAATGCAAGCTGCTTTTTAAATACAGTCATCTGTTGGAGCTTTTCCTTCCCAAATTATAATTTGTGTTTCTGAACATCCTGGGAGAGAGAGATAATTTTTTGTAGCAGACCTGGTCTAAGAAGTCTTGACAGATGCTCCCCTTGTGTTTTCTCTTCCCTTTGAAATATACCCATTTAAGGATAACAAATATTTAAGGAAGCAAATGATCCTAACAATCTCAATGGTTTTGGTTTTTTTGTTTGGTTGGCTTTTTCCATAGCTCCTCCCCCCCAAAACTAGTGGTTTAGATTCCTCACATAATGACAAGATTAAAGGTGTTGATGTTGTGCAAACCTGGACCTGCAGAATTACACAACAGTTGTTATCTAATTGCTACAATACAAGAAGTTGCATAGGAGAAAATTCTTAAGAGAAAAAAACAAAAAAAACAAAGAAACCAAAAAACAAAAATAAGAATTTTTATGAGATGAGAAAACCAAGATCATAGAATCATAGAATCATAGAATCAATTGACCTGCCTCCTTGAACACACACTATGATGAAATAGTGTTTAACTAGGTGCTGTGTATTGTTTTTATTTACTTCCACAACTTTTGCAAGAGAGAGTCCTAGGACTTCTTCAATGTACACCAGTTTCATAAAGACCTGAATATAAGAAATTTATTTCTATTTCTTATCAGGCACTTCTTTAAGACTTCCATTATACTAACTTGACAATTGAGAAGCTAGGATTAACCTACCTTCCCAGCAGGCTATGACATGAACTTCTCAGTGGTTCTTCCTCCTAATCAGTCTTCAACCTTCAGATCCACTTCACAATGGCTTCCCTCCATCTTCGTGCCTTAGTTGAGAAAGTCCTGCTCAGCATCCTCAGTCTAAGATGAGAACATGCCGAGACATCCTCTACAAGGACACTGATGCTAGCTGTCTGTATGGAAGCAGACAGCGCCTCCGGTTGACTGAGCAGTCACCCTCTGAACAAGAAAATACTTCAAACATTTTACTATTTAGCCAAACTGTCAAGGATTGGCAAAATGTGCATCCCTAATGCAAATCTCAGACATCTTCCCCAAGGATTAAACATGCAGTGCCTGTCAATGATTTATTTGAAAACTCTGGTTTTAGCCTACAAAAAGCAGCATATTCTCCTCAAACCTTAGAATCTTAGAAACACCAGAACATATTAGCTGAAACCTCACCAGAGACAAATTGATACCAAGGAGGTAGCCCAGTGTCCTGGGTTCAGCAAGAACAAAAAAAAAAATAAAAAATCACTCCTGAATGGTTGAAATCTGGTAGAACCATTAGCAGCTGAAAGCAGAATCTTATAATGAGAAGTGTTTGATAATAGATGCAGTAGTGCCATCTTCACCTGCAGTATTTATGCATCCATATTGGATGTGAGAAAGGGATTGATACATAAGAAAAAGTGTGTCACAATATTTCGAGCATATCATGTTAGTTTGTGATTTATGTTTTTAATATAGCCACTCCTCTTGCTCTGTCTATTATGGAGCCAAAAATGCAGCTGAAAACAGACTACAGCTCAGCATATAAAAAGGAAATGGGAGACAACAGAAAATGTCTGTTTATCTCCACTTATCCTTGTCTGATACTCACCCCCAGCCTGTTAAAAAAATTATAGATCTGAAAAATCCACATACTTTCTAGATTAAAAAGGGAGAGTAAAAGTCATCAAACAAACTTTTTGCTGCAAATAGTTCATTTAGCTGTAGAAGTCACCAGATAAATAGCCCTATTCTTTTACCTTGCACTGGGGAAATGCTCACACGGCCTGTTAAAAATTGTACCCCAAGCATTTTCAATTTGCTCTTGAATTCTATGTAAATAATCTTCATGGAGCAGAGGCGTGTGTGTGTGTTTGCTTTCAGTGTTTCTCTTTAGAGAGCTCCCATTATCAGTTTGGAAAAATAACCAATATTCCTATGACTCTCATGATATTTTCCCAACAAATGAAGCGGACATTTTTTGTGGCCAGCTTGAATCTCTATTGACGGGTTGTATTTAAGCAGTTCCTTCAGATTTTAATACCCAGATACGTGGAGCCAGCACAATGGTTGGGCAAGAACGGCTCTCCATAACCTCAGCAGATCCACTGGAAGCTATGAAGTGTAATGGAGTCATTTCAGCTAAACGTTACCAGCTCCTGACCCTGGAAAAGGAAAAGTCAAAGTTCTTTTGGAAATGACACATTGTGACCTGCAGTCTGCTGTAGCACATTAAGTCTGATAAATGATCAGAAATGATGACTTAAACAAGCATCTAAGAGAGAGTATTTTGCTTAATGTACCCAGCAGTTAACCTTATGTAGTCACATTGCATAGTGGGCTCATTTGGAAGCCATGTAGGCTTAGCTAAGAATAAACAAAGCATTTCAGTACCATTAAACGTTTTCTACGTCTTCCTTCTGTGTTAATGTGGTTCAGTGCTTCTGTCATGAAAATGAGCTAAATGGAGTTTCCCACACTCTCAACCACAAAGACTGCACTATATTGCCTTCTGATAGGCATTTTGTACTTTCCTGAACACATGCCTGTTTTAAGAGAAAACCTCGATTTTCATAGCACTAAAGAGGTCTGCAGCATAGAAAAAGAGCAAACTCAAAAACAGAAAAAAAGTGGAAGTGATGTCAAAACCATGCAACTTTTCCATGGGACAAGAGATGCCTATATATGCACAAAAAGAAGTTAACTTTTTTCCCACATCCGCAAAATGCTCTCCAAGTGACATGCCAAATCTAATCCTCCTGCCTAATAAGTTCTCAAATTTTTAATTTAGGTACTTATGCCAGAGCCCTATAGGTACTAGAATAATGTGAGCTATTTCTCTGTATTAAGTTGCTCAACTATAATGACTTCATCATTTCATTTAAGCACCTGTTCTGGAAAATAGGTCCTGATCCTGCAAACACTCACATCTAGTGAGAATTCCCATTTGAACTCTAAAAATTGTATCCCAGCTCTTTAGGGTGATTTACGGCATACTAGTAGAAGCATCTATAAGCACCTGAAATGTGTCAGTGGATGAATATGAGCAATAATTGTAAATATAGTTTATGAGTTAAGCAGCGCACAGATATTGGTGGCCAATACTCAGCAAAATATTGACTCTCCCAACTCCTGTTTAAATTCCCCACTGACTTCAGTTGGAATTCAGACTTTAAATGAGGAGTTAGGAGCCCAGATGCTTTGCTGATCATGGGCCTTTGGCTGCAAAATGCTGAATCTTCCCAAAGGACCCAGTGGAAATGATAGCAGAGAGGTATTTTATGAGTGCATAGCTCTTCTTGGAGTTTGTCCAATGGAGGAAAATCTTCCTTGAAGTTCAACTGCCTTTCTTGTTTTTCTCACAGTCTTTCCAAAATTGTAAAATCAGCTTTTTCACAGAGACCTTTATTGCCAATAAATGGAAAGGGTGCCCATACCCTAGGGAACAGATTAGGATACACATTCTGGCCATCAAGGCAGACAATCCAGCTCTCAAATGTCAAGAAGAAACAGCCAACTCCTTACGCACAGAAATAATTGTATTTTCTTAGGGAGAGGAAGTCTGCTGTCACTGCTTCCCCTCTGCCCCCACCACTTCTCGGCAGGCGTCCCTGACCCCTGTGCAGAGCAAGGGATGAGACAGGATTCCCAGAGCTCCAGAGAGAAGGCAGGGAGGGTGACCCGAACTTTTCACCACTGAGGTACGACTGTGCCCACAAAGCTCAAGTCCACCTTCCCGGCCCTGCTGTTGCCCAATCTACCTTAAACTTGGACAACCTGGTGAAGTTCTCCTTCACACATGCTGCTTACTTACCCACATGCTGAATAGCTTTAAGATTTGTTCCACTATTAGACACTTTTAACCTAATTATTCTGGGGTGAGCTTGGCCCAATACACTTAAAATACACTTAGATCATTAGTTTACGTTCCTACTCCTACAGTAGCATAAGTAGAAAGTCCACATCCATGTAAACACCAAAATTTTCTCTGTGACTTTCTCTCTTATTTTAGCCTCCTACTTGCAAATCAGCTGGAATCCTTTGCATTTATGTATTCTTCAACTGTTTCTGTGCAGCTTGAGCTTGGCTGCAACTGGGATTCCTTTTCTTTTTGTTTTTAAAGTTAGCATCTTAAAGTAAGGAAAATAAACATAAAGCCAGAATTTCCTGCAGGACAGTGGGAATGGGAGAGATCAGATCAGCTGTAAGATGTTGGTGTTATTTTCCCAGGATAAGGTCTCTTCTTTTTTTTTTTTTTTAATAATTTTTATATTTATCTAATCTCCACTTCCAAAATCACCTACAGACACATGGACAAAACTGGAAGATATTATTTTTTTTTTTTTCAGAAATAACAGATTTTAAATTGGCAAAGACCACTTCTAGGGTGAACCTTCCTGTGCTCAGTGGTGTGCTTACAGAACAGATGCCTTCATAGGAAAAAAGTGCATGAAAGCAGAAGACCTAAGTTGTGCTCTTTCCCTGTTCAATCTGTCAGGGAGTAGCTGCTGCTATCCTGTCACTAGTCCTTTCTCTCACTCATCTCTGAGTGAGTGTCCCTTTCCTCTCTCATCTCTGACTAGTCCATGAACACTGCAGGCTTCTGAGGGAGGGGAAAGCCTGATGCTGAGCTCACACAGTGCCAACACATTAAGATGATGCTTTGTCCATAATCATGGCTGTAAGGCTTGGGACTGACAGTAATTTGTCTTCCTAGAAACTTCATCTGCAACAAATTTATGTCCTCCATCCAAACTAGTTAACCCAACATATTTATACTTAAGTATTTCTTTGGAGAACTGGCTTGAAATCTCTGCTTGGGAATTTCCCTCTTGGAAAATGATAGATAATATCTGAGACAAACCTAGCATATAAGCTATCACACACAAGGTCAAAACAAGTAAACACACCTATCATCACAGCAAAGACAAGATGCTGGGGAGCCTTTGGGAGCAAAGGAGGAATTTCTTAGCACAGGCCCGTTGTTGCCCCTCAAGCAGCCCCTCTGCATGGAGACATGACATATACAGAACTCTGATACTGTGAAGCAGCAATGATGTGTTTCACTGTATACATGGTCAGAAAAGCTGTAAATAGCAGAGGATGTTAACAACGATTGCAAAGTGAAAAATGAGGATTCCACACCTCAATTATCTGCTGATGGTACGTGTTATATGCTTGAGTGTTTATTAGTTCATTTTCCCAAAGGGAACATGCAGGTGAATCATCAAAGTGCAAAAGCAAAGTGAAATGAAGACTGTGCCTATCTGCAGGGAAGAGGACTGTTTCAGTGCCCACCTGTAAAGCCAAATTCCAGGTATTTACTGCCTGTGTAGCCCTCAGTTTTGTCTGCAGAAGACCAGCCATAAAACTTCCAGGACCAAGACCTTCACTACAAAGACTCCTGTAATGATACCAGTGGGCAGTTTAGACCCAATGTGTCAAGAATGTTTAGCCACCTCTTTGAAATCAATAGGACATCTTTCCTAGATGGACCAGCAAACACACAATGAAGGCCCCATGTACACATGGTGCTGCATCCCTCAAGAATATATGTCCAGCTGAAGTTTTGAGTACTTGGCTATAATCCTGGAGTAACCTCAGTGAAGTAAATGGATTTTCCTTAGATTTACTTCAGTATAATGAGCTAAGAATTTGGACCTCTGTGCTGTATTGTGTGGATTTTGATTAACTTTAAATAAAGTTTCCACCTTAAATGAATTGCAAGTGTTATCTGTTTTGATATATAACTTCATGTTCTTTATTATTTAAAATGTCCAATTTGCTAGATGAAAACATAAATACTGACTGCAGCTGTAGAATTTAATAAAACCTCAGGTTTGAGCTAGCAAGTGAAAAAAAAGTATATTATTGGAAACTTGTGGTCAAACTTGAAGCTTGAAGGAAATATTTTAGCACTATCACAATATTAAATTGCAATCATTATTTAATTTATCTTCTCTGAAATGACTTAAGGGAAGTGCACCAAAAGCCGTATTTACCTAAGCCAGGAAATAAGTCAGTGATCAGCTAGGTGGATGAAGTAATTGAAAGCTGACAAGGGACAATATAATGCCACTATTGTAACAGCACTTAGAAGTATTGTTTGACTTTGACCTGCTTAGGAATAAATGTTGCACAGTTTTCATTTCATCAAAAAAAGAAAAAAGTGCATAGCAATAAAATGTGTTCCTTTTACTGAATTCTTGATATTTTTCTTTATATTGAAAAATATCAGCTTTGGCACATCTGGAGGAAAGGAATGTTCCCCACCATTACCGAGATTTTGAAAAAAATATAGATATATTAGAAATTAAGGTATTCTCCAGTCAGTACTTCTAGCAAAAAGCCTGAAGCCCTGGGCAACCTGTGCATTTCAATTGTCACTTTGAACTTTGGAACAAAGGGTAGACTGTAAAACCAGTTTATAAAAAGTATTATGAGATACCACAACTGGCATTTTTATGACCTTATTAAACTACATCCAAGTGTCATAAATTACACGTAATGAAAGTGAATAGGATCTCTGACTTGATTTTAATATTAGGAACATGCTTATTAGTTTAAGATTTTTTTTCTGAATAAAAGGGGTATTTTTGTTATTTTCTTACTTTAGCAGCTGATGTTATGTGGAAGTCATAAATGCCAGATTACATTAAATTGGTTTTGTTCGTATAATGATATTGTTAGTAAATTACTTTGGAGTAACGAGCAGTTTTCCTCACTAAGTAAAGCTAAAAGTGTTAATTTAGACTAAAAATATTTTGCATTCTTGTGACAAACATATCGACTGACCAAGTTTAGATATGAAAACCAAATTATGGTTCAGAAAAACAATTCTTTCTTTAGAGAAAGATTATTCAGAAAACCTTGTGACTTTTTTCCCCTCGATACCCTGTCTCTGCAGTAGGAGAAAAGTTGCAGATGTCTGTTCAAAGTAAACCCATTTTTAGATCTGTTACTGTTTTAGATGGAGAGCTTATGCCCAAAAGTAGCATAAAAATGTGTTGATGTGTATCAGAAGCAGAGCGCTCACCACAGGGGGATATTATCTGAGCCGTTCTCTTGAGAACATCAGTTAACTGTACCACATTGAACCAAAGGTCCATTTGAGCCAGTAGAGTCTGTCTCCACCACTACCCAAAAGGAAAGTCTAGGGAAGAAGACTCATGGGAGAAGAGTATGCATCTACAAGACTTACTCCTTGCCCCATAACCCTCCTCCAGTTGTTTGTAGCACTAGGAGAGAGAATTAGGAAGAACGACCATTAATTGCAGAAGCAGTTTTGGCAAACTTTTGCTCTTGTTATGAGAAAATGGTGGTGTTTGTTATTTGTACATCTATACCCCATGTAGCCAGCCTACCTGGCTTTCCTGAGCATGGGAACACAGCAGCTCTGTGTTCCCCAGAATCAGACATGAGCACCCGGATCTGGAAAGGAGGAGAGAGGAGAGCAGGAGAAATCCCATGGGAAAAAAAAAAAAAAAAAAGGAAACAAAAATTAAGAAAAAGAGTAAAGCTGAGGAGGAACAAGGAGAAAACAGAATGTCAGAAATAACAGACTTTTAAAATCTTAGCAAGTTAAAAAAAGAAGAAAGATTCATTTTTAACCAAAAAAGGGAAACATAAACATAGACAATTTGTAGTGAGTGAAGTAGTCCTGCTGAATGCGTAACTACTCTTTTTATTATGATCACACAATTTGACTTTGCTAAAAAGTCTGCCTAGCAAAAGATTAACCTTCATCAGCACATCTCCTAAATGCCTGAGAAAGAGAAGGAACAGAAAAGCAGAGCAACAAGATGAACACTTGTTAAAATAGATGGCAATTTGTTACCATTACCCTGCAGCTGTGCACAGGACCTCCCCATACTGAAAGCAAGAAATCTTAAAATAGCTTCTCAAGAACAGGATACGTGCTGCACAACGGCAGAGAAGCAGTAGTCCATTTTGCCTTTTAAAGCAACACGTGAGGTGTAGCAGCTTTAAACAAAAGATCATTTGCTGAAGTGGAAGTGGAGACAAAATCTCTACAGAGGCTCTTAAGAAGCCTGCCCATCTGGACCATGGGAGAAGCTAGTAAAGCAAGAAAGATGAGATAAAAAATATTGACTCATAACTGTGGGTTATATCTCACTGGAAATCAGCCCTCCAAGTTTAGGCTGCTAGTGGTAAGTGCTGTTTTAAGTTCTCAGTTTAGTTGATATAAGACTACAGAGGATAATTCTTTCCACATTTTAGTTAATTGTCCTAAGAGAGAATAATTTACTCTCTGCCCAGCCCATATTCCCTCAGTGACCAAGTGTTTTAAACTGGATGGGTAGGTTTCTGACTCCCATGCTGAGTGCCAGCTGAAGAACAGTTTGCTACAGAAGATGGTCATGGAAATACACTGCCAGATCTGCAAAACAGAAACCTGGTAAGTAAGAAAGGTGACTGATCAGGCATTGTAGGAATAAGTTAAAATGGAAGTGACCCTCCATTTTACATCAATTTAAAGAAAGCAATGATACAACCAAGAAATGTTAAAGAATAAACCAAAATATTGTTTATCAAACTGAACATTTCTGAAGAGCTGAAGGTTACTCAGAGAACATTAGAACATGTGCTTTTGAGCAAAACCTGCTAACTATGGAAATAAGTTATCCTGATCATATGTATCTCACCATGTAGCTCAGGTTTGTGCCTAAGTTCACCTGCTCATCAAAGTCTTACCATGTCACAGAGCCTTAAAATTCCAACGTGGAAAAGTTCATGTCACAAGCTCTGTTTCTTCACTGGCAAGTCATAGAGATAGGTTAGGAATCAGGTTCATAACTAGATAGTTCTCAAAAAAAACCCAATCATATCATTAAAAGAAAGATGGTTTTAAACCAGTTACAGGAACTGCTGTGATAGCCTCTCACACTGAGGGGCACAGGAAGGGTCGTGGGGTGAGGGGAGCATGCTATGGCAGGGGCTACTTTGTGTTTCAGCTCACTCTTCATTTTTCAAATGTGCTTCCTGGCTCCCTCCATGGTACTTGCAGATTTCTCAGGACCCACAGAGGGATTTATGTGATCAGGCAGGATAAGCTCAAATTAAGAGAGCAGAGGACAGATTTCTGCACCTCTCTTCCTCCCCAGCTGAGTGCCAGGGATGCCCACAGCTGCCTGGCCACTGACAGCATCCCTGCTCACAGGAAAGCAATTGCGGTGCATCACTTGGCGGGCTCAATGGATAAAGACAAGACCTTGGCCTCACCCCCAGGATTCAATGTAAAATTGTTACAGACATCTCTGCAACTTTGTCAAATCATATACGGCTACAGACACTGGTATTTTGATGAATGTATGATGAGAATAAGAAAGATGCTGCTAAATAGGGAAGAAAATGTATATAACTGGAAGCATGCATATACTATATTACTTTATTTTTAATTATTACTGTATTAATGTTGTTACTGTATTACCCATTACTATATTATTACTTTCTACTATAGAAATTAATGTTTGTATTGTATTTTTTTTTTTGGTTGTTATTATCAGATTTCTTAAAAAAGATACAATCTTTAATGCCTGGACAAAACCCAACAATATTTATTTTAATAGTTTGCCTGTGGAAAAAAAGATGGTAGTCAAATTGGAAAGTGCAAAAGAAATAATTTTGTACTCTTTCTTAATGAATATAATTTCTATTGATGGTGTATTTTTTACATTCAACCACTAGCCTAGAAATACAACTCCTGTTTTCTGGGTTAGCAACATAATGAAGTTTAGTAATAACACCAGACCTTTAACAGTGAAAACACTGCTTGCATTTGTTTGAAGGTGAATAAGTATATGATTGATCATCCAATTAATGTCATACATATGGATTTCACTTGGAGCTTTGCATCCTGAGACAAAACTAGGGACAAACAGCAACGTCTGTAGTGCAGTACATCATCTTCTTTTTGTAAAGTATATACATGCCCTTTGCTGTCAGGGTAACCCTTGATATTGAAAGGAGATGCAAAAATTGTCTATGGCTCTTTAGTAAACTAAATTCATGTGTCTTTTTTTCCCAATGGATCAGTAAAACTGACTTGTTATTCTTCTTTTGAAATGTCTGTGTTGGAGGGTTTTCACTTTCTTCATAAATGTGTGGACATGTCTGATGGTCAGGGTTATATAGTGCATCCATCTGTGGCTCCAGGTGTCTGAAGCTGGTCTCTGGGCACTGATAACATAAGGTGTGGTCTGCAGAAGAGCGATTTTATTATTTACATCTTTAGCTACTTGAAGAAGGAGAGCATATAATTTAAGACACTTTGATGCCTTGAAAACATGTGAAGTGCGTTTAAGGCATCAAAGAAACTGAAATAGAGGAAAACAGCATGAAACTTGAAGTTTTGAATAAAGCAGGACTTCTAAATGAGCTAAAAAAAAAACCACTTGGGAGAGGTTAAAAGAAAGGGAAAGGAGAGAATGAAGAAACAGCAAGGCTCACCATAAGAAGTGCTAGTGTGTTCTGAACTGCACGATATAAAACCCACTGAAGAAGCTGGACAGAAAGAGAAAGAAGAAATGCTCAAAATCAGTGACTGTGCAAACATCTGCCTCTCCTATAAGTAATCCTTTTATTCCACATTATTACAGGATGGAGAAGCTCCAGCTTGTGATCAAGGCCCAGTAGCATCACAGAATCATAGAAGTACACATCACAAGAAGCAGTTGTTCACAAGTACCCTCTGGCTTTTTATCTATATATTATCACCTGATAGTGGGTTCTGTCCTTTGGATCTAACCCTGTAGCCAGTGATATCAATGGCAATGTTGGTATTGCCTTCATTTGGCTCTGAGATGTGAAGGCTTGGGCTTTTTTTTTGGCACTGGGGCAGTGTGAGTTACCCTGACCTGTCCATCCTTCTGCCTCTGCCAATGTGCTTTGGGAATCTGGTGAGAGTGAAAACTGTGTCCCTATGGCTCTGAACTGCAGTACCTCTTGAAAAACACCATTCTTCTTGCAAGTCATGTCAGTCCAGCGCATCAGTGCAGATGAGGAACAGGCTGGTCCAAGGGGGGATGCTAACCCTGTCTTTGCGCTCCCTTTCACCTGGGACTATTCCTTTCAAAGAGGGTCTGGTGTATGGAACATTCATTATCTGCCCACCATAACTCCCAGGTAAGGTCAGCTGTCTGGGAATGGCAGTGATCAGAAAGGAAGGTTCTGCTGAGGGCAGCTATGTGAGGACAGAGTAAAAGGTGTGACAACAAATATGCGGGTACAGACATTTCAAGTAATAAACTAACTTCATGTTCCAGCTTAGAAGAGGAGCCTTCAGAAACACTGTTATTTTAAGTCACAACATTTGGATTTAAATATAAAACATTTATATGCCACTGTATACTTCGGTACAGCAAGGGCCTTGTCAAAGTTGTAGAACTTTGTCTCAGTTCTTTCTAGTCCACTTTCATTGTGGTGACTTTCTTATGACACATCCTCAGAGGCAAGAGCCCTGCTCTTGTCATCTGTGTGCTCCTTTGAAAATGCTGAAAATGCAACAGGGAGAAGGTTTCCACAACTGTTCAGGCTGGGGCTAGCACTGAGCAGCTACAGTCCAGCACAGAAATTAATATCAAGTGTCAGCTTAACTCTGTCTTCATATAAAGAGTGGGATGAAGGACATCATTGACTTTTGACTACACCTGCATAGAAAGGACTCCCAGAATGGTAGCAGCACACTCCCAACATCTGCTCCTTCCATTGAACTTAGCTGTAAATTGAAATTCCATTGCAATGTTTTTAGACTCAGTTGAAGTAAGGAGACTGTCAGAAATCCTCTTTAAACTCACCCTTATCCAAACAGGAAGCTGACCTCCAACCCCTGGACGTAACAGTACACCAGTGGAAATTTCATTATCCCCGTTTCAGCTGTACTAAGTGAAAATTAATTGTGTAATTATCTGGATGAGCGCATGTGTAAAATTTTACAATGTGCCAGTTAGATTAAGTAACGTGTTAGTGGCATGGTTTAGTGCAGAGTCAAGGCTGTCTTATAAAAACGGCATAAGAAGTCCAACAAGATTCGAAGGAAAAGAACATATGTCTGAACAAACGTTAACATGAGACAGTAATGTAATACTTAATACCATAACCTGAGTAAGATTTTTGCTTCCTCTGATGTACGCTCATCTGGATCTTTGTCTGTCACTTTAAAATCACATAATTTAATGACCAAAATATTTTGAGCATGTGTTTAAGTACCAAATAGATAACTGACTGCAATATGAAAAGATTTTTGTCTATACTGCATCCACTCTGTATCCCTTTCATCTGTAATAGTGAAATATTTCAGGTTTGTTCACTGGTTGAGTAAAACAAAACAAACAAACCTAAAAGACAGAAGCAAAACTAGATCAGACTATAGCCCAGTACTTCAGAAACACAAGATGTTAAACTCACCTCCCTCATAATGAATTGAGGGACAGATCTTACGGGACTCATGGAAATCCTAGTACGGCTATTTAGAAGAAACCATTTCCATTTCAAAGCCATAGACTTGTTTGGATAATGAGATCACTGTCAAAAGATGCTGCCTGGAAGAAGTCTAGTCCTTTGAGAAGTAATATTATCTTTAAACAGTTTGATAAGTAATATATTATGTTCTATCAGTCTTACTGCCAGATTTTTTGTATACATTTCTTCAAAATGGGGGAATGCAATTAACTTATAATGTGATTTCAATAGAATCAATAGAACAGAATACATGCAGGAAGGCTTGGTGCTACAGTGAGAAGTCCCACTGCAGCACTCTGGTACTAAATCTAGATGGAGACAGGAGATGACTCAGACACAAATGAGTGGTGTGCAGAGGAATCAAATGTGAAAGAGTTAGTGCCTTGACATGGATTTTAGGTATGGTGGGATCGTGCTGTTACAAGGGCAAAAGCTGTGATTTTCATTTCTTGTGCATCTTAGTCACTGAAAGGCTTGTGAAAAAATGGACAGAAATTTTAGTATTAACAGTTCAGATTTTATCTGTAGTTAATCCACCAGATATTTTAAGAAAAGAAATAATCCAAAAGATGTAAAATAAAAAATAAAATAAAATAAAATAAACAAAACAAACAAAACCAGGAAAGAACGTACATGACTCACAGATATGCCTTCCTACAACCTAAGATCTTGGTCTCACGTTTCTTCACGAAGGTACAGACGTTAACTCAGTATATTACTATAACAAACTCGGATGCTTGAAATGGGAGGAAACATAACGATATTGAACCAGTATGGAAAGAAACAGATTTTTGTCCCAGAGATTTCAGCTGCCTCGGCATGCTTTTGCAGGAGGGCTCTGGCACGTAGTAGGGAACAGGGTGTTTCTCTTCCGAGCTCACTATTCATTATTTGTTCTGGTCTGAGCTGTGACACAAGGTAGGTGACCACACAGGAGTACAGTGTAGCTGCAGGAGAATGTTTAAGTCAACAAGAAGTGTGTTTTTCCAAAAGAAACTGACCTGCAAGTCTTTTTGGCTGTATTAAGTTGAAAGCCTCTGTCTGGAGACTGTGAGTGGGGCTGTTAAAAACACTCCTGACTGAGTTAACTCTAGGCCTGACAGGGCCAGTGGCAAATCGATTTAACTTGGAAGGGAATTAAAGACAGCCATGACTACTTTTGCTAATCTCATCCCAAGTACTTCTGAGCATTTCCCAGCAGATGGGAATAGACACAAAACAGGCTTCTGCTCCTCAGCATTCAAGCACATCTAAGTTGTCACTAAAGGATGTTCAGGGGTGAGTTGACATGAGGGGTGGGAGGAAAGGACAAATCTGAGCCAACTGCCAGGGACTAATGAAATTCTTGGTCAAAAAACCTCACACGCCACAACCCATAACTTCTCTCACCAAGCCCCAGCAGCAAAAGAGCAGCCTGCCTTGCTTTGCTGGGCTCTTGCAGCCCAAACTGCCAGGCAGAGAATGCCCATGTGGGAGGCATTCACCTCCAAAAGTACAGGAGATTTATCTATGAACACTTCAATGAATAACTGATATTTAGGAGGACACACAGAGATCCAGGAGCTTTCTGACTTCAGCTTGACATGTAATACCAGTTGCCAGCTAAATGCAGTTTTTGCCCAGATGAAACAATTATAGAACAATTGCTGATTTATATCAGCTGTTGCTGACATGGGCTAGCACTCTTAAGATGATATAACCTTTGTCTTAATGGAGTTTAGCAGAAGAAAGGAATGAGATATTTTGCATAGTGGTGCCCAGTAAGGTTTATAAAAGTTGTCCCAAATCACACAACTTTGCCTTTTACCTTTAGTATTACTTGTTTTCTCCCAAGTTGTCTCCAAAACACATGCTCTGTTTAATTTTTTATTTTCAGAACCTGCAGAGAGTTCCTTCCTTCACACTACTTTGTATGACCCCAGCAGCACAATGGTACCTTAAAACAGAGGACAGTAAAAGAGGCACAAGAAATAGCTCCACCTGCCTAGTACTCCTGCAGCAAGTGCCATTAATGCCCCTGTGATGCTGATGCAAACCAGGCTGCAGTCAGATGAGCCTGGTCCTCTCTGTCCCATCTGACCCAGAATTGGCTGAATAGGAGAATAATGGTTTTGGAGGGATTTGCCCTTGAAATTCATACTGGGTTAAAAGCAGGGCCTAAACTTGCTTTGGTTTGGTTTGTTCTTTTTTTTAAAGACATGTGGTTTCTCCTCAAATGCTCATTGTATTACCTCTTGTTAGCTAACAATATGCTGTAGCATAAGATTTTCACCAACACCAAACCTTTCATATGACACTAGCAAACAAATGGTCTCATACTGAATATTTGGCAGTTTATTAAAGATAGCTATATTTTCTGCACTTTATGAGTTATTGACTCTATTGTTTTGCACAAAGTCAGGAAACATATACTGAATAAAACCAATCAAGTGTGAAAAGCATTATCTGCACTCCACACAGAAAAAAGAAGCTTATAAAAAAGGCCAGAAGCAGGAAGCAGCAGAGGGCAAGATATTCCTTTGTGGAAAAAAAACAGTAAAATAATACTGTCATCAAGTTAAAAATAAACTACAGAATATCAGATCTTAGAAAACATAACATATTTTCCTGAAGAACAGAAATCTAAGACAGCAAAGGGAATTCTTTTCTTTACTGTCCCACTTTCATCCTAGAGATCTGAGGAAGTCAAATGAAAATTTCCTGACATCCTGGGGCAATAAAATAATCTCAGTCTTCTTGTGAAACCACATTAGTGTGGAGATCGAACAGAAGTTCTTTGAGAACTGTAAGTGCTATGTAAGCATCATTTTTCCCTGGAAACTGAGGCTTTGTTTATTTACACTGAGCTGTAGTAAGAAGTAAACTGCTAAGGAAGACACAGACCTGAACACCTATCACTTAGGAACATGCTAGTGCTCAGACTGGTGATGAAAATAATTGTCCCTGTAAAAAGCATCAGGTCTGCTGAGGACAGTGACTCAGCCCATCATGAAATCTTCTTCACATCCAGCATCCATGTGCTGGAGAATCAGGAGTGATTTAAGAGAGTACAGAGCACATTCTACCAAATCAAGGCTTGTTGGCTTTCCACCAGCAGCTTTTTGTTGCTCAGAAAGTAGGTCCAAACAAAAATCTGGCTCATCTCCATCAACAAGGCAATTAACTTAAGATGATAGTTTAAGAACCTGACTTCCCTCCTTCCCCTTGCCCGCATCCTGTATATTCTAGTACATTAAAATGCAACAGTCTCAATCTTTGCTAAAAATGCTGGGCACTGAATACCTTTCACTCTCCTTGCTGAGACCTGGTTCAGAAGGGACAAAACCAGGGAGCAGGAGCACTGAGACTCATCAAGGTAAATAAGCAGGAGTATCTGCAGCCAGAGCCAGACAGAGCAGCATCATTTGTGTTTAGGACTTTGGTTCTCTTGGATAGACAGCCACCTCTATCAAAGGCAATCTCACCATGGCTGTCTAGGGCCACTGTGCTGCTGATCCTGGATAAAGAAACACCAAATGCTGTCAGGGCAACACAAACAGAAAAGTAGCAACCCCCTGCAAGCCTCTCTTCTTTTCTCTCCTGCAACCACCAGGGAACATGCTCCTTCAAAAAGTAAGTCCCTGAGTTGGTGGCGAAAACACTGAGTTTCCTTGAGTTTCAACTCCTATGTTTTAAAACTGAGTTGTAGAAAAAGCACTCCAAAATTCCTCATATTTTTCAAGAGTGAGACAGTTATTCCTGACTCCTCACACAGCAGCCGTCACAGACACCAGAGCTGCAAACGCAACTTGAGCCTACAGCTTCAGCAGACATTACTGGATAATGCAGCTGAGGTTCCCCTCTACTCCTCTGTGCCTTTTAAATATATTACAATTAATAAGTCTAATTTTTCACTTGGGAAAATAAAGGCACTAAAATGGCTCTGTAATCAATATACTTGCTGCTACTGAAACATAAGTAAATGTGTGTAAACAGATTTTAAAGAAAGCCCCGTTTTTGTGTCATTCGAGCATGTTCTAATTTGTCATGGAAACTTGTATCCAGGGACTTATAAGTTAAGAATGAATAAACACTATTTAGCAACCCTCATTCATCTCAGCAATGTATGCAATATTAATAGCAGGCAAACAGCACATAATGCTAACTGAAGGCAGTGCACAAAGTCCTAAATGTAAAGCTACTGAAAGCACTGCACAACGAAGTCCTGAATGTAAAGCTACCTTAAGCACTTTGTGCCTCACAACAACCCCAGCCATCACATCTACCAAATTTTCTTTTTTTCTTATTAATTTCATTTTTCTTATATAGCTTCTCCCACAGTAATAACAACCAAGGACACTGACCAGTTCGAAAGGCAGCAGGTGGTATATGAAAGAAAGAAATCTGAATGCGTTTATACAACCCTAAAAGAAACAGTGTCAAGGAATCCTTAAGAGACATTCTGCTCATGGGGAAGCAGAATTTAATAAAACAGAGAGAAGCTAGACTCCTGTCTCTGGTGCAATAGCACACTCCAAAGAGGTTACTATGCTCTTTTGACATCTTCAGTATTCATTCCCATAAGTGGATGGCACCAAATGTTTCTGCAGTTTGACTACTGATCAAAGGCTGCACAGCTGCAATATTCAGGCATGTTTTGTGAAGGCTCCCTGACCCTACCAATTCCTTTCCTTCTCTGCTATTTCTTCACATGCCCATTCAAACTACACTCTCTCAGGGAAAAGAGATAGCACTCATGCCAAGTTCAGTAGCACGATCCTGGCTGTCCATTTTCTGCTCAGTTTCTGAAAAAAAATCTAACCTTCTGCTGCTTCAGCTTCTCCTTATATACCTACCATGTATTCATTGGTCAGGCTGACCCTGACTGGTTGGGGTTTCCTAGAGAGAGCCTTCCTTCCTGCACTCTCCCACCTTTCCTTTGAACCTCCTTCTTTGAACCAGCCCAAGCAGGTTCACTAAACATACCATCCCTTTGCCTGTCTCAGAAACAGACACTCTCAGAAACAATCTTGTGTCTTATAGCTGATTTTGGATCTGACAGATGAAAGTAAGCTGATTTTCCCAGTTCTTAACTGCAGACCTTTTCATTTTAGAACATGGTTTTTAAACCCTCTTCTGATTAGAATTGATGGCAAGTGATGGTCTATTTACTTGTACCATAAAATTTCTTGCCATTTACTACAGATGTCAAGAATGGAACAGGAAAATATTAAAGGCAATTGCAAGATTTATTGACCTGCTGTTTAGTTGGAGAAATTTTTGAAGTGATGTAAAAATGTCTGCCGTTACTTGCTGAATGATACAAGTCTTCAGTTCCTATGTGGTTGCATTCATCTCATTGACTGACTGGTTTGCAAATGTTATAACTATCATTTTGCTCCTGGGGACCTGAGATACCAGAGTATCAGATGTAGTAAGGGACTGAGGAGCCCAGCTCTGTGAAAAGACTTCACACACAAAAGACTTCAGAATTCACAGAGACAGGGAAAAGGGTTTCATAATTCTGAAGATCTGGAGACATCCACAATAAAGCGAGGGCCCTGAAAAAGGCTGTGTCTGAAATCTCTGTTTTCTAGATGAACATGTTTAAGATTCAAGGTTTAAAACTTGACTGGATTTAGGAATGTACATCAGTCTCCTGGAGGTCACTCTTTCTGACCTGTCCTCCAAATAGCACTGATCTTGCTTTGCATGACCTCATGGTTATGGTTCTCTCCAGGTAGCGAAAACTGGGGCTCAGGTCTCTCCTTTGCTAGAAAAAGCTCAAATTCAACCATCTCACTTTCCAGAAACCATACAATTACAGTGGCTCAAAAGGAGTTCATTAGTCCACAGCCCTCAGCAAGGGCTTGCTGCTCTGAGGTCAAGCACATCTTGCCCAATGCATTTTGCTGAGTTTCAGCACTTGTTTAAACACTCTGCTAAATAGGGTTCATAAGTAAAAGAGACCAAAAGCCACCACACAGTTCTGTAAGGACCATTATATCTGAGGTGCCAGGGTTGTGTGACTGCAGAGCCAAAATACGTTTCTGCTGCAAGAAGAAGGAAGATCCGAAGTAATTATGAAACATAATACACCAATAATATTTGGATAAGTTCAATCTCAAATACTGTCTGTTCTTGTGTTAGGCTGATTGGAGCCTGTGATTCCAGCCATGAAGACAGGACACATTTCAACCAACATTTGGCCAAAATCAGAAACCTCCCTAAGAAAAAGGGTGCAGGCCAAGAGTCAGGAGGAAGTTGCGTGCTGGCTAAAGCCCTATCATACTAATAATGCAAAGCATGTTTTTCTTTAGTTTCAGTTTAACTTCGGAGTTACAGCAGTTTACTGTTCTGCAGTGCAATATTTTTCCCCTTAGTCTCACAGTCCGATTAATTCCTGAACTGCAGCGCAATGAAACTTTTGATTTAAGAGATTTGCTGAGGAAATCTAGATTGAAACTCAAGGTTTAGCCAGTACATAAATCAAAGGTGGGATCACTTCAAAGATTCCTTCATCTACTTGGCACAGACTTGGTTCATTTAAAACCTCCTTTCTCATAATTGTACCCTTATTAAGATTTGAACATTTATAAAATGAGGAATGAGGTCTTACAGCATTTGCTATAATCACTTCCCCTGAAAATAAAAGACTATAGAGAAACAGTGAACACAGGAGTGGACAGGTCATCTCCTGGCTATGGATAGCTACTGATTTTATGAGGTTCTGTCTTAGAAGTAAGGCTCAGCAGTAAACTTGCTTCCTGGCTCTGCCATAGATTTCCTGTGTGAGATCAATTCAGTTAATCTCTTAGGGCAAAAGTCACCTCATCACACTTCAGGAACTTAGCTGAAGTGCTGAGACTAGGAGCTCATTTACCCTATTTTGTCTTTTTCACTTAAACAAATGTAGCAAGTTCTACTTGTTTTGGTTGTATATGGAGGAATCTTTTAGCTGATTAACTAAAAAAAAAATAGCTGAATTTTTAAGATTTATGAGGTTTTAGTGTTTACATTCCCCATTTCTAAAACAAGAATGTTTTAGCTTCTTTCTTCCCACCCTTCACCTTTCTTTCCAATTTGGGCTTTAATCCTGCAAAGAAACCCATCAATACTGGGTTTTATGAATTATCAGTATCTCTTTCTTATAATGCTCACCATACCTATGCATGCTAGACTGTAAGCTCCTTGGAGTAGGACTTTCAATTGCTGTAAGGAAGGGGAACATAAAAGAAGAGGGTCAGATATGACAAGTATCTTGTGGTCATCACTGAACAATTGCACATACTTAATTGGAGGAACTAGAGACTGTCAAAGGCCACAGGCCATAAAAAACATTCATGTGTTTCCTTAGCCTGTCAAGAGCCTTTCTATCCCTCTAGCTGTAACTAGCTTGACTGCATGCTGCTTCTCCAGCTTGGCTTAGCATCTTCAGTAAGGTACTCAAGCCAGCTGCAGCACCTGGCCTAAGGGAAAGAAAGCAACAAGAGCAAGCAACAGCAAAAGGCAGTGCTCAAAAGGCAACAGGTAAAACCTAACAATTAACCACAACAAACATTTGCAACAAATTTCATGTAGAGATCCAAGTTGTATAAAAGACCTCCATGAAGAACCAGAATTAAAGTTCAGGCTGATTGAAATATCTGATGGTAGATTTTTCAGGTGTAAATAAGCCTTGGCACTAATTTACTTTCACAAAAATAATTTTCTGTGATTTGACCAAGCCCTTTGTCTGCACTGGCAAAATAGTGCAGGGTCAGCAGCTAGTAACTTGTGTTAGGTAACAGAAGCAACCCAGGATTTGCTGATGGAGAGGTAGTCCTCACTTAAGCCAGAATTCTGCTTACAGAGCTTACTATTAATTACAACAAATATTTGGCAAACTCAAGGGAAATTTACACAGAATGACCAGAAAACCCTGAAGTATCTCAAGCTTTGTTCCTCAAGCCTTAATACTTCCAAAGGTAATAAAAAAAAAAAAAA
>NDXB01004173.1:147737-169182 GCA_002631895.1 Agapornis roseicollis | reverse complement strand
CGCACACCAACACCCCGCGCTCAGCAGAAGGGTGTTGTTCTGGTACACCCGCACACCAACACCACTCCTCGCACACACCACCACACGTACCGTCGGCGCCAGGCACCGCCCTGCGCTCGTGGGCGCGGGGCGGGGCTAGCCCGCAGATGCCGTTTTCGCTGTAAAGTGGCCCCGCCCTCCGCCGGCTCCCAGGATGCTCCGCCCCCCGGGTGACCCGGGCGGGTGGAGGGACGTGAGGCGCCATTTTTAAGCTCCTTGGTGTGGTGGCGGCCGCTGCTGTGGACTGAGGCGGCCGCGGCATGAGGGAAGGTCGGGAGGGGTGTGCGGGCTGTGATCGGCCTGGTTGGGGCTTCATTTCACGGCCTGCAAGCTGCGAGGCCCTCCAGTGCTTCCTTCGGCCCTGCTCGCTCGCTCGCTTGTCCCCTTGACTTTTCGTTGCAGAGATAGGTAGAGAGATTGTAGGGAGCGATCGTCTTTGTCTTGTGTTCCGTCTGTTGGTAACGGCCGCCTCTATTGGCTGGCCGTGGGGTGGTGGGTTTGGGAATCACCCAGCACAAGGTCAGGGGTAGAAGGTGCCCGCTGGCTGCCAGGCTCCCAGATGTTTACATTTGCATGCTTTCTTTTCCACCAGAGGACTTCAGCTGTGTGCAGTTTGAGGAGAAGGATTATTTTGCTGCACTTCTGGAGATGGGGCACCCGTTAGTGTTGTTTTTCTGACTAAGCTCCTCTGTCCGTAAGTCATAGGAAAATCAACAACAAAAATGTCATGGTGACATACAGCTTGTGTGACCTCTCACATGCTCTTTGCCCACATGCCACGAGATACATACAACCATATATCCAGAGGTGTAGAATACCTATGCTAAGAGGAGACCTGTGCTGTGTCTTTTTAACTCAATATGGAAGGGAAGTGATTTTTCAGAAGAGCTTTTTGGTTGTGNCATACAACCATATATCCAGAGGTGTAGAATACCTATGCTAAGAGGAGACCTGTGCTGTGTCTTTTTAACTCAATACGGAAGGGAAGTGATTTTTCAGAAGAGCTTTTTGGTTGTAGACTATAGAACAGTTTGTGTCAAGCAGTCATCTGTAGGCCCAAGTAAAACTTTGAGTGAGATTCTAGCGAGCAAAACTTTCTCATGAATGTTTGAAGGTCCCTTGTCAGGAAAAAACAGCAGAAAACATACATGACATACATAGAGTGGTGTTCTTAAGTACAGCTAGATTTATCAAATGTTGCTCCCCTGTAACATTTGAGCTTCTTCAGTAACAGCTGTTTGACTTAATAGTGTATGTGGCTAAAGCAACAATTCTAATCCTGAGCTAAGATGCAACCTTGTTTGTTGCTTTTCACCTAATAATTAACTATCTCTTAGTGTAAGACAGAAACTGAAAGGGTGATTAATGATGCGTGCCATGTGTAGGGATGGACGCTTAAATAACGTAGATTTAATTATTGTTGGAATGTGTACTTTGAACAGTGTTGTGGAGAAAGTGATAGTTTGAATAAGATTTATGTCTTCTGTAATACAGAAATTATACAGATGTTCTTCCAAATTTCTGCACTTGGGTACGTAAAGGTATTAAGTGTTTATTTTCACTGGATTCTCTTCAGAAATATCTGAGCAGCATCCAGATTATGGAGCTCCATATAATAAAGGTTTTCATGTTTCTCTTTGTTATTTTTCCACCTATATATTTTTTTAATTTGATTACTTTGGCTGTTGCAAGTTGCTGATGGTAGATCGGTAGAATATGGACTGTTACAGAAATGAGAGGTATGCTATCATATTTCTCAAATGATACATTGTTTTGTTTTGGCTTTTATTCACTTGATGTTCATGGGAAGTCTGATCTCTCATGAGTGTCTGGCATAGTTTTTTAAGGTAGGATTTGTTTCACTTAACTTTGACTGTCTCAAAACTAGGTGTCTAGTTCAAGGCTGGTTTTTTTGTGAGCTCATGATGGGACAGCTCTGCTCCTTAAAGGAGAAACCCTTGTTCCTCCTCCTGCTTATTTGCTTGGCTCTTTGTTCCTTTCTCTTACCCAGTACCAGCTGCCTGCTTTCACTGATGATGTAGCTTGTTGGATGCTTCCATGAGCTAGTGTGACTCTCTGACATCACAGAAAAACCATTGAGTGTTTTCTGCTTGTTTAAGTGTGTTGGCTTCTTGAGTTAAATCATTTCATGGAAGGGTCTGGTGAATAATAAATCTCAGAGTGGGAATGAAAGGAGGAGTGGAACCTCCCCTGTGAGGTGACAGTGAGCTCTTGTATTGGATTACACTTTCATTAGTGCATTATCTAGCCTTATTGTAGACTCTTAAGCAGGGATGAGAAGGGGTAGTGTTTGAAGAGCTCACTTTCATGAGCCTGTGCTGCTTGTGAGTGTCTCACTCATCCTTTGTGGCAAATTGTTGTTTCATAAGACCTTGGCAGACTCAGGAAAAAAAAGCAAAGAAAGAGCATAGAAAGTGATGTAGAGTTCTGACAGAAGCAGGCAAGTGGATTAAACTATACATTGTGTGAAACAGCTGTTTGGCTTTTCACAGATTTTACTGAGATTTTTATGGCCTGAACAAAACATGGCACAAGGCCTAATAGTGTTATTTTGTTTAATCAGTACTTGCAAAATTACATTAATTCTGTCATTCAAAATGGTGTTTGAATATGATGAATTTACATGCTTTAAGTGTAAAGTTGTACTGTGGCTGAGAGAGCAGTGCCGTGAGTGAGTTATATATGTCACCCAGGTAAATTACCAGTACATGATGTAATCATGTAGTCTGCTTATGCCATGTAAGCTAGAAGGAAGCCTTGTTGTTGTAAACAGTTTACGATAAAAATAAATCTATTTAGGTTGATATGTTCATATTTTTCTCTAAATGCAGGAATTCTTGCCTTTTAAAGTGCTTGTAGCAAACAAGAAGTTAAAATAATATAGCTGAAAAGTCTTGTAAAAGAAGAAAGTCCCTTTCACAATGTGTAGATACAAAGAAAAGAGAGGTGTGAAGTAGGTCTTTAAGCCATATTTCTCTCTGTATGCAAATAAGAAATCAGAGATGAAAACAAAACAGGTGATGCTTGGAAATGTAACTGACTCACTTAGCTAGATATTCTGAAACAAATATTGCTATTTTAGCTACTGAGAGTGCAGTTCCTGTGTTTCAGATTTCCGTAGCAATACCTTTTTATTTATGCCTGCGCAAAATTATGTTAAGGTTTCATAACATAAGGTGGCTGATACAAATTTGCAGTTCTGTAACATGGTAAAATTTGGCCAATGTGTAAGTGGAGGATTAATTTTAGGTATGATGTAGTTTTAGTTTCTTTAAATTATGTTTTATGGCTTGTTTTTGCTAAAAAACAGATCTCCAAGAGAGGAACAAATTTTAACTAGTGTTCCTTAAAGTATTTCTCAGAAATGATGGGTGTAGTCTTGTGTAATTTTGGGGATTATCGAAGGTCCATTCATTGACTATAAGCAAGAAGTGCAAGCCATTAGCACTGGAGAAATTCTTCATAGTAATGAATTCACAATATCTGTAGCCCTAAGCAATGTTTGCTATTGACAGTTCACTGACAGGATTTATTGTATGATTTACATACTTCCTTTTCTTTTGGGTGGGGGAGGTGGGAGTTTTTTATTGTAAGAATGTGATTAGGTTAAGTATTACAAGTTTCTATTAGTGATTTCAGTGAAAGAGCTCTCCAGAAGTAATGAAATCTTGCCGTTATTGTGGTTAGTTTCACAGTTGTCACCAGGAATGTAAATAATGAATTTTGCCACTAGATGTCCCTGCAAGCCAAAATAGTTTTGTTTCCTTGAAAACACGCTGCTTTGGGTTTTGCCGTCTGAAGCACTTGTTTTGTCAGCTGCAGTTTTCCCCCTTCTGATCTTTCTTTTTTAATTTTTCATGAAATCTTCATGCAGATGAATACCTGACCAGGTGTGTGTCTTGATTTATAATTTGTGGACTTTCTGATATTAGCAAAAGCTGCGAGGAGAGAATATGCTTCTCACCTACAGCAGTTTGGAACTGAGAATCCAAAAGGTTGCATTTCCATTTATCTTTTTCTTTTGGTTGATAGGCTCTCAGAATAAGCCATGTTTTTTTGGTCTTTGTATCTGTTATGGCGCTTCAGAAGTACTTCTTACATAAGTAAGCTGCAGGATTCAAAGCTGACTTCAAATCCTGTGTTCTTAATTGTGAGTTCTGGTCTACAGTTTGATAGTTACACTGGTATCTGTACCTTATGGAAGCAAAGACTGGAGACAGAGAAAGATACTACTATCTGGTGGGGTTTTTTGTTTGTTTGTTTACATTGATCATGTTGGTATGCTTAGAAATTCTTAGGGTTGTGCTGTCTTGGGTTTTCCCTGTGTACCAGAACTTCCTGTTCTTTCGTATGGTTTATTGTCCTTAGGATCGTTGACCAGTTCTCCTCATACAGCTGTTGATTTAACAATTGAAAATATCTTACATTGACTTTGGAAATTGTTGTTGTCTTTTGTTTGTCAACAACTAATAAAAATTCAGGAATGAAAAATAGATACTTTATAGATTAGAAGCTTCTTTAGAACTTGTGCTGTTAATGTTGAAATTGGCTGTGTGTAGAGGACAGTCACGGAGAAGAACATTCTTTATTTGGAGTTCTTTCCCCATACTCTCTCAGCAAATCTGGTTAAAGCAGAATACAAAGTTGCTGTTGTCACTTTGCCTATACTGGTGTTGTAACTGGTATAGCTTTTCCTCTGACCTTTTCCCATCTGTGGTGGGTTAACCCTGCCTGGACACCACGTGCCCACCAAGTTTCTCTATCACTCACCTCCTCAGCTGGACAGAAGGGAGGACATGTGGATTGACACAAGGACACAGACAGACATCACTCACCAATTGCTGTCATGGGCAAAACAGACTTGACTCAGGGAAATGAGTTTAATTTGTTGCCAGTCAAAGTCGAGAGTAGGATAATGAGAAATAAAACCAATTTTTAAAAACACCTTCCCTCACCCCTCCCTTCTTTCCAGGCTTAACTTCACTCTCACATTCTCCGATTCCTCCCCTCCAGTGGCACAGGGGGATGATGTGGAATGAGGGCTGTGGTCAGTTCATCACACAGTCTCTGCAGCCTCTTTCTGCTCAGGAAGGACTCCTTACACTCTTCAACTGCTCCACTGTAGGGTCCCTCCCGTAGGAGAACTGCTCAAATGTGAGTCCTTGTCACAGGCTGCAGTTCCTCATGGACTGCTGCAGCATGGAGCCCTTCCACGAGGTACAGTCCTTCAGGAGCAGACTGCTCCAGAGTGGGTATCCTGTAGGGTCACCAGCAAACCCACTCCAGCGTGGGCTTCTCTGTGGGGCCACAGTCCTGCCAGGACCCTGCTCCAGTGCAGGCTTCCCACAGGTTCACAGCCTCCTTTGGGCATCCCCCTGCTCCAGTGTGGGGTCCTGCATGGGCTGCAGGTATCTCCACCATGCTTCACCATGGGCTGCACCACAGGCTGGAGGGGAATCTGCTCTGATGCCTGGAGCACTTCCTTGCCTCCTGCACTTACCTGGGTGTCTGTAAAATGGGTTTTCTCACATGTTTTCACCTCTTTCTCTGACTGCAGCTGCTTCTGCTCAGTAACCATTTTTATCCCTTCTTAACTATCTTATTCAGAGGCACTGTCACCATCGCTGATGGGCTCAGCCTTGGCCAGCAGTGTGTCTATCTTGGAGCCCCCGACATAGGCTCTGTTGGACATGGGGGAAGCTTCTGGCAACTTCTCACAGAAGTCACCCCTGTTGCCCCCCTGCTATCAAAACCTTGCAAAACCCAATACACCATCCTAGTAATGGAGAAAAGAGAAATGGGAACTAAACTTAAATATCAGCCTTTCTTGACATTATTATGTCTTCTGGTGGAATAGGCACTGCCATGCAGTGTTTATTTTCCTATGTGGAAGATAGATTTTCAACTTGCTTATAGTTCAGGGTTTTATAAAATCGCATGGTTAGTGTTTAAATATAGATACATGAAAGATTTAAGGAGTGGAATGGAAGAAAACATTTTATGTTCAAGTGTATATGTAAAGAAGATGATGTATTTGCAGTGATGGTGGAGATCTGACATTTTTACTGAGTTTTGCTTTGTGCAGAATTGCACTTTGTAACTTAGAATTACACTTTGTACACTGCAGCCATGGTGTTCTTAGGCATCAGTCCAGCTATGCCAAAAGCTAAAATGGCAGAGCAGTTAGTTTCAAAGCATTTTAATTTCCCTAAAACTCAGTTACAGTCCTCACTCTCCTAGATACTTTAGAAGTGTCAGTAATGATCAGATTAATGTATCTTGCTTCTAATACTGAAAAGAACTAATGGGGCTTGTTAGAATACTTCCTTATTTCTTGGCATCTGTTGATTTGAAGCTTTCTCACACCAATCTGATACTGTCACATTTAGCAAAACTCTTTCTGGAAAAGTCACAAGAAACCACAAGAAAACAAGGAAGTGACATGTATTAATGACGTATTTCAGGGCTAAATTTTGGACTGGTATCTTCCAGACTGTCCGTGTAACCTTAACTCTTCTCTAGGGAGGGCTTGGTAAGGATTCCAACTGAAATGATGATATTGAGTAGTACCATCATTTCAGTTGGGAGATGAACATATTGTATGTGCAAATGAATGTACTGAGTAGTGCAACTTGTTAGGATAGTGTGACAGACTGTGACTTGTAATCAGTAGTAGTAGAAGCACTATGTGTCTGATGTCTTGGCCTTTGCTTGAACTCTGATTACCAGGGCATAATTAGGACATTACTAGCATTGCAGTTTGATTCTCAGTGTACAGCATAAGGAAAAATAACATTCCATGTAATCTGTCAGATAGAGGTGCTTGTGCTTCTTTTGTATTGACTTCAATAATATCCATGTTATTAATGTCCCTGGTAGGGACTAGGCAGAATGAACAGAGTTGCTCTTTTGGTAAAGGTCTCTAATCTGAGTTACAGCAGAGCCAGGAGTCTTCTGTATGTGAAAGCAAAAGTTGCATATGAGATCTTTGAACAGTGAGTGTGCTTGACTTCTAATTACATGTCCTTGTAATTTTAGAGAGTAAATGTAAAATAAAATGTTCTATCTTGCAGATTACACGAGGAATATACAAAGATGAACTGAAGCAACTGTTAGCTGAAAAGCAGACTGTACACGAGCTTCTTTCTGAATGTCGAGAGTAGTTGCTGGATAAAACACGAGAGCTGGAAAATCTGAAGATGCAGGTGAGATGATTTACTGTCAGGACCTGATATGGTATTAGGTCCTGTAATAGGGTCATGTATATATTTCTGTTTATATAACATGTATATACCTATCTTGAATATAGTTCAGATGTCTGGAAATCCACCCAACCTGCGTAATGTTTCTTCTTCAGGTGACTGACTATGTATTGAAATTACTGTTTTCTAGTTTAACTGAATCTTCCAAATTCTCTTGTTATGTCCTATGTTAATAGCAAGACTTCTTGTCTTTGTGCATGCTCCCCTGTTATGGGGAGAATCATCTCTATCTTAAAAAAAAAAAGGCTAACAAACCAAAAATCACAGAAACAAGTGAAAACCCCTGAATCTTTAAGGTAACTTGGGTGACACTTTCTATAACTGTTTTTTTCCTTAGACTAATACACAAACATTTCTAAGAACATAATGTTCTTAGAAAACAAATTTAGCCTCTAGCAACGGATCCCAGACTCTAACCAGAGGATATATGCCCTGCTGCTATAACTAGAATTAATTTTCAGGGACTTCAGGGTACAAGTGCAAGGAAAGTAGAATAAATGGAATATGTCACAGGTTGTGGATGAGATTTATTTTTTTATGTAACACTTTTTCTTGGTAAATAGTTTGCTGTATTAGCCATGCCCAAGAAAAGTAAACAAATTACTATGCAGCATGGAGCTATAAGTAGGAAGTCTTTCCTGATCTGAGTTCCATTTCAGTCTAATACATGAGCTCCAAAAGATACGTTGTATCTAATGTGTTTTACAAATAATTGGGTTGGTATTCCTCATTTTGATTCTCTGTGGTTGGTTCACTTACTGTTTAAGTTTTCCCAAGCACCGGTTCTTTATCTTTGATGAGACACCACACCCCCATCCCTCCAGGACGTATATCTCTTGGCGATTCATCTTGACATTTGCATTACTTCTATGAGTAAATACTGATGTTTTAAATGCTTCTGTTATCTTGCCAGAATATTTTTAGTTTACTAATACATCTTTTTTTCTTCTGTAACTATTACTGAAAACTCTTTAGAAAAACATAGAATATTAAGCTGGATTCCTAAAATCATATTTGAAATACTTTATTCTTGGCTATTTGTCCTGTGACAGTGCAAATGACTATGACTAGTTATTTATGATACTTTCCTGTCTTAAGGTGATAACTCCTCAAAAATTAGAACTGTTAAACACACAAATACAGGAGGCACGTGAATCTTCTATGGCAGAACTTCATCAGAAGCTAGAAAATGTAAGTAGTATGTATTGAAATTCTGTTTCTTTTAGAGTAGTGATCACCAGTTTATAGTTCTTCTCAAACCTTAGGAAATTAAAACTGAAAGGGGAGCAAAGTATAACATTCTTTTTCTGGTATTATTGCCCCAGGCAGTGACTGTTGAAACCCTGGAAGAGGGAGAGGGAGAGATTCAGTTCATCAAATACAACTTTTGAAATGATAGGAATACTGAATGGATGTTTGAAGAAAATAAAGCTGAAAACATCTCTGATATTTTTGTGGGTTTTCTGTCTAACTTAGGAAGTGGAAAAATACAGAACAGAATATAGCAAACTTCGCTATGAACATGCTTTTCTGAAGTCAGAATTTGAACATCAACAGGAAGAATATTCATGTATTTTAGAAGAGAAGAAAATACAATATGAAGCTGAGGTACATAGAAAGTTGCCATATCTTAAAATATATCTGATGACAAAGCTGCTTGAACACTGTGAAAATGTTGGTACTTGATGGCTTGTCAGTATGATGCCATTTCATAATGCAGTGTTTATTTCTGTTCTCTCAATTCTCAAAACACTTATATGACTTAGCCTAAAGCTGTCTCTGTGGGTTTGTTCAGTGATGTGTCGCAATATCATTTGTGCTATTGTAAGTAAGAATAGACTTGCCTTCTGATAAATGACAGTCAGTAGCCTTGCTTAATGGTTTTTTTAATTGCATTTGTGATGGAATTTGAGACATCATGCTAATATGAAATTAATAAATTATCTGGACAACTGATGAAACTGATGGAAGTTTAGATTTTAAATTACTTATGTGGCAATTAATCCAGGAAGGAGGCATCAGAAGATACTGTTAATAGCAGACAAGGGTACGTTTTGCAACTGACTTCAATCATGACAGTGGTAGTCAAAAAGGATATTGAAAAATTTGATGACTATATTTCAGTTGTGTTAACTCTTGAATAAGCAATTCATGAATTTTCTGTTTCAGGATTGGACTTTTAAAAATGTAGCTAAAAAAATTGCCAGTTTATTTATGTTTTAAATATATGCAGCAGTATAAATGATGTTGCATATGTCATTAGCATATCCATTTAAGTATTTGTCTGGAGCATATATCCTAAGATACCAGATTTGAATGTATTAGTCTAAACATGAGACACAAATCAAAGCAATCATCACTTTTAAAATCAATTCAAATTTGCAAATGCAGTGCATTAAAAACAGAACAGTTGTCCTCCCTGGAGCTAAACCCACATGCTGCTTTACAGCATGCTTTTACATGCCTGCCTCTCTTGTGGGCTTGTTCTAGTCCTGCAGCTAATTAACACACTTAAAGAGAATGAAACTACCTGAGCCCAGGGCAAAATGATCGTGTTTTCTCTCTTAGACCATTTTAAACCTGCCATGCCATTTAGCACAAGGAGGGTACAAAACTTCTCTGAGCAACCTTTTCCAGTGTCTTACCACCCTCACAGTGAAGAATTTCTTCCCAATATCTAGTTTAAATTTCCTTTCTTTCTGATTAAAGCCATTCTCCCTTGTTCCATCACTTCATGGCCTTGTAAAAAGTCCCTCTCCAGATTTCTTGTAGGCCCCCTTTAGGTACTGAAAGGCTACTACAAGGTCTTCCCAGAACCTCTTCTGCAGGCTGAACAACCTAATTTCTCTCAGCCTGTCTTCATATGAGATGTGCACCAATCACTGGATCACCTTTGTGACCCTTCTGTGGACTCACTCCAACAGATCCTCATCCTTCTTATGTTGGAGGCCACAGAGCTGAACACAGAACTGCAGGTGGGATCTCATGAGAGTGGAATAGAGAGCCAGGATCATCTCCTTTGATCTGCTGCTCACACTTCTTTTGATGCAGCCTAGGACATAGTTGGCTTTCTGGGTTGTGAGTTCACACGGCAGGCTCATGTTGAGCTTCTCAACATGAGTAAGGGTTCAGACTTTAACAGGGGAAGCTCAGGTCAGATGGAAGAAATTCTTTACTATGAGGGTGGTGAGGCACTGGAACAGGTTGTCCAAAGAAGTTGTGAATGCTCCATCCCTGGCGGTGTTCAAGGCCAGACTGGACAAAGTCTTGGTTTACATGGTTTAGTGTGAGCTGTCCCTGCCCATGGCAGGGGGTTGGAACTAGATGATCTTAAGATCCTTTCCAACCCTAGCTATTTTATGATTCTGTGACTCTCATCTACCAGCATCCTCAAGTCCTTCTCCTCAGGGCTGCTCTCAATTCATTCTCTGCCCAGACTGTATTTGTGCTTGGGTTTACCCCTACTCAAATGCAGGACCTTACACTTGGTCTTATTGAAGTTCATGAGGTTTGTGGTGGCCTGCCTCTCAATCTTGCCAAGGTTCCTCTGATGACATCCCTTCTCTCCAGTGTGTTGACTTCTAAAAGCACTGCTGCAGATCAGAGTTTGGACTGCTCTACAAATATCAAGAGAACTCTTTTCATACCTTACTTTCTTGCTCTTTTGCCCCCACTATTACATTCAGTCCACATAACTAATTTTGAAACATAGAATATATTTTTACTATGTTTGTTTGCTACAGTCTCAAGATGAGTTTGTACCATATTGTACTACCTTGTACCAGAAAGACTATCTACTTATTTATTTATCCTTGTCTAACAGGGCCCAGTCATGAGTTTGGCTGTCTTGAGTTACTAGCAGATATGAGTTCCATTATAGCTATAGACTTGTGGAATCATAGTCTGAGTCAGAAGAGACCTCTTTCTAGTCCAACATGCTGTTTAAATACTGAAGTGTAATGAGGTCAAGTTGCCCAGAGTCATGTCCAGTTGAGTCTTGAACATTTGCAAGGATGGAGATTCCACAGCCTTTCTGGGAAAACTGTCCCAGAAAGTTAAACATTTTCAGTAGAAAAGCTATTTAACCATTTTCAGGATAAATGTTTTTCCTAATATCTAATGGGAATTTCACATGTTCCAGCTTGTGTCTGCTGCTTCTCTTCCCATCACAATGCACCTCCTTCTCTTCTCTGAGCTCACAATAGCAGTTCTGCTTCCCAGGACATTGACGATTTCCCTCCAATTTGGTGTCACCTACAGGCTTGCTGAAAGTGTACTCCATCCTGTTATCCAGATCACTAATGAGGACAACAGTCAGTATTAGACCCTGTGCTGCTGATCCCAGAAAGACCCCACTAGTCATCTGGGCTTTGCATCACTGATCATCATTCTTTGAGCCTTGCAACTCAGCTTTTTTCCACCCACTTTTTCATTCACTTTTCTAGCACATATCTCAATTTGGTGAGAGAAAGGGTTATGTGAGACTGTATGAAAGGCCTTGTTAAAATCAAGGTATATAAGATCCACTGCTCTCTGTCTGCAGTGCCAGTCACCTCTTTCTAGAAAGCAGAGTAGTAGGTCAAGCATGATTTGCCCTTGGTAAACCCTGCTTTCCATGACCTTGTCTTTCATGTGTTTAGAAATTGCTGTTAGGCGGTTTTGCCCTTTCACAGAGACTTATGTGAAGCTGACTGTCCTATAGTTATCTGGATCCTTCTTGATCTTCTTGGTCTTCTTGATGATGGGTGTGCCTCTTTCCAGTCACTAGAAATCTTCTCTAGTGGCTGTGTCTTTTCCAAAATCAGCCTTGTGATGATACCAGTGAGCTCCTTCAAATTGCTTGGGTTCACTTGTGTTTGTCCAGTGGATTAAATGATCCCTAACATTTTCCTCCTCTACGCTGGGTACTGCTTTACTACCACAAACTGCTAGGGGGCTCAGGGACATCTGAGGCCTCGGGACAAGCCTTATCAGTGAAAACTGAAGCAAAAAGGTCATCTGTTGATTTTCCTTCTCTAAGAATGAAAAAAAATGTGAATGTAATTTCTTAACATTTTAAAAGCACATTGATGCTTTACCCAGTTGCCAGCTGCTGTATTTGTTACTGCCTGACATCTAACCAATGTAAAAGCTTTTTCTGATTAACAGCTATCAGGTGGCAAGTCTGGTTAAAAATAAAGAACTCCATAATCGGCTGCTTGATCCCATGAGGGACAGTAAATGCATAGAGGCACTCTAGAGAAAAGGCACAACTGATTCAGAAAATACAAGGCATAGAAGCAGAAGTAGAAGAACTAAGAGCAGACAAAGACAGTTGTAGGGTGCAAGCAGAAAGTGTTCAATGAGTACAAGTCTGGCAGTTAGCTGAGATGCAGGCTATGGCAAGAACTTTGGAGGTAAGTGGGTTTTGTGGGTGTTTCTTTTTCAGATTTTGCCTTCTTGCCGAGTATGGTAACAGCAACACTTTGCCTTATAGAACTGTCACTGAAGTCATGATAATTTTTCTGTTGAGTTCACTGTTTGAAATGGTACATTTCAGATTTAAAAACAATCTGTAAGTACATTGGGAGTCCTGTACTGCCAATTCAACTTTGGAAGGGTGGAGAGCTCAACTGAGAGATTCCATTGAATGATCTTCTTTCTAAACATGCAAGTGATATCCATGTTTACAGTCAGTAAGATGGTCATGTCTGCACTTGTCACTTGACAAGAGTTAGAAACTGATGACAATATGTTAACAATCTGCTGCAGTAAATTTTTTATTCTTTTTGAAAATGTTATATGGTGCTCCCCTACTTCTTTAATCCTTTCCTCATGTGTCATCTTTTTTACCTACCTTTGTCTTTCCTTTTGGCAACACATTACTGCAGTTCTTGGCTGTTTCTTTCCTTTAAAAAACTGATGTTATTTCTAGCCTGCTGTATGTTTCCCAGAGTTTCACTTTATTCCTCATGTATGGTCTTCAGTCTTATTTTCAATTCTTACTGTGTCTCTAAATACCTTTGTTACAAAATACTTTGATCATGACTTAGAAAGTGCTGTAATATTATAGTTACAAAACTTAGAAAGATCTGCTATAAATAGGTCAGTTTGGAAAAAGGAAGGTGAAATTGTAGGTTAGATTACCTTTTTGATACTTAGAAACACTCAGGGCCTCAAGTCTCTAATACAGTAATTGCATTTTATTTCCTCTCCATGATGTTAATTCTTCAGTTAGTCTAAGTGCATAGGCCAACATATGACATCTTTTTGAGCACCACTTAAAGTCATACTAGTGTTTACAGCCCAGTAATTTATTAGTTGGAATACCTGCTGCCTCCTGACCAAGTCAGATTACTTCTGCCTCTTGTGAATTAAGACTGAAATGTGTGTGATTCTGTCCAGGAAGTGTTAGTAAAACCAATTGTGCCTTTTTGGTAAAATTCAGGACCCCTGTTATATTGGAACATATTTTAAGCAAAGATAAATATTTATGTATTGTATAATATAAATGGTCAGTATTATCTGAAGCTCAGATCAATTGAACCATTCAAGCAAATAGCAAGAAGCCAAATATCTTACTAATACCTCCTTTATTCAAGACAGATAAGAAGTCTGCTGAACTACAGATTGATTGAATTGAGAAAGAACTGCATATGAGTCATGAAGAAAACTTTTTTTTAACTACTAAACTTCACAAATCGGAATGAGAAGTCAATTCCTTAGTTACCAAACTAAGTGCCTTTGTATCTGAAATCTATTTTTCATATCCTGTTGTGTTTAAGTTTTTCTTTCATATTTTACATTAAAAATAAAGTAATAATGTTTTCTGCTGTGACCTAGAATAGACTTGGAATTTTTTTCCCAGTTTCAGTTGGAAAACATAGAATATGTGACTTTACAGGAAAAACATCATCCTAGAAGTATCTCTAAAGATTGAAGTTATATTGTTCTTATTTTATTTTCTAGATCTCGTTTCTAAACAGAACAGGGCTTGAAGAGGTGTCTTTAAGGTCCCATCAAAACCAAACCATTCTATGATTCTGTCTTAGTTGTTGGGTTGACACCAGATCTTAGAGGTTTTAATCTATGCTTAGGTTTTGTTGTTTTGGGTTTGTTTGGGGTTTTTTTGGGTTGTTTTTTGTTGGTTGGTTTGGGAGTTTTTTGTTTCTTTTGGGTTTTTTTTGAGATCTTAGAGAAATTTCTAGAAAAATACTATAGAAAAAAAAGGATCAGAGGCTTCAAGTTTAAGGAAAACCTGAAAGTGTTTAAGAAACTTGATGCTGCTGTTTAGAATTTCAGCATAATTAGGTTAGTATGGATGCCAGATTCAGAGTGTTTTCTAGTTGCAGTGATTCCTCAGCTACACAGCTTCAAAAGGATGGATCCTTTATGCAATTTCACATGTGATTATTTGAATAAGCAGGAAAAATTGAAACACTAGTGAACTCTTTTTCCTTCAAGTGTTGCAGAATGCTTACATTGCTTTACGTAAATTTGAGTCAGGATATTAGTCCTAATGAAATAGTTACTTGGGTAAATAGTAGCTTGCTACTTTCATCCCCTCCTTTCTCTAGAGAACACTGTGAGATAATTTTTTATCACATCTGTCAGTTCCTGGTAGCAAATTTAATCCCCTGTTTTCTTACCTTCCTGGAGAGGCTTTAGTTAGTTATGAAGTAACTGTAAAGCCAGGCACTTTGGTCTTGTATGTGTGTCTGAATGCACATTTATTTTAAGCTCTCTGATGACATAAAGCTATCCTGCATTTTTGAATGTACACTCCAAAATGACAAAGACGTGGGCTTTGTATGGGTGCAGAAGTTAGTATTGTCATAAGATACCTCAAGAAAGATGCAGTACAGGAAGAAAACTTCTAACTTCTACCACAGATGTTCTTTAACAATCTCAGATTTCATTCAAAACAGGCTTTCCAGTTCACATTTATGAGTATGAGGGATTCCATTTGGTCCTTAATCCAAAAAAGTTTTAATTTACCATAAGAATAGGCTATACCTCTGCCATTATTTAAAGCCACTTTATACAATGTGCCATACAGGAGTAATAAATAGGAGAACAAAACTTCGGCTAAACGTTTTTTAGTCAATTTTCTATCAGAATATATGGATCATTTAAAGTCTTTACTTTTTGTATTGAAACAAGAGGGGCACAAAATGGAATATATAAACCTTTAGAATTAAAGTAATGTTAAGTTTGATGGCTTTGTAACAGTAGCAATGGAAAATTACTGAGGTGCACGATACATGGAAAAAATAGAGTACAGCTAGAGAACATGCTGAGAATTCTTGTACAAGATAAATCATTATAGTTGACATAGTTTTAAGAAAAACAGTCTAGAAGAATAGGACACAGGGATAAGGAGTATCTGGGAACTGCGGGTGTCTGGGATGGGCTACAGTTAAACTAACTGAAAGTAGGAGGGTAGAAGGATTATTATGTCTCTGGTGCTAACGAACCAATTAGACTGGTATAAGCATCTACTGTGCATGCTTCAAAGGCTGCCAGGAGTGATGAAGATTGTTGGAAGAAGTAAAAGACCCCCAGAGACCACTACCACAATTCTGTACACAGGCAGGGAACTTTCTGGAAAATGATGTAATCCACACGTAGAATATGTATGTGTGCCCAGTGACTATATAAGGATGGCTTGTGTAGCAATACAGGGACACACATTAGGAGGAGCTATCCCCCGTGTCTCCCGGCACCACAATAAATACCTGCTTGTCAGCTTGAAAACTTTGTTGGCAAGTTTGTTCCTGGAGTTTTCTCCGAATCAGTATCAAGTGGTGTTTTTTCTCACTTACAGAAAGAAGCAGAGAAATGTAAAATGTTGTGTGGTGTTTCTTGAAGGGAAGAAAGTGGATACTAATTTCTCTACTGACCTCCACCCCCTTCAGCACCCACTCAAAATTATTCCTGAGTACATTTGTCTCCCAGACATCGTGACTTAAAAAAACCACCTTAAATCTTTGCAAGTTGCCCTGAAATGTTCACAACTTAGTATTTAAGCAACCAAATCCACCATGTAGTTACTTAATAAGCTAGTATGTCATTCTTAACCTTTTGCCACTGTATATACTAGCAGGTTGTAATTATGTTTGTCATTGTGAATAGATTTTCATTATAAGTGGTTTCCTCTGGATACTTAATTCTCATTGACCGTGTAATTACTGCGTACAAATGCCTAAACTATAGAAAGTTTCCATGCAAGCAGTAATTTTCTTTGATTTGATGTTCTTAAAACTCCTGCTTTTATTGGGGCCATTTTCTATGTATGTCACAGTTGTAGAGAAGTGTTTGATTTGAAATGCACTTCAAAAAAACTATAAAGACCTGGATTTTGAGAAAGTAGTGTGGCACCCCAGGAGGCCAGAGTGACTCTTAGTAGTTACCAATTGAAATTAGTTGGGGGAGCAATTGATAATATAGTTTTGCATATCATTGTTTTGTTTTACTCAGGGAGGTTATATTTAAGTTTATGTATAAGTTTGAGGGATCTGAAGTCAGAAGCAAAGTATGTGTAAACTGACATGCTAATGCTTGAGTTAGCGAGGCATCAGGGTCTTCTGCAGTTTGGATCAGTGTCATTTCAAGATATTCCCAATGAGTAGTCTTTTCAGAAATACCCAAATATTCAGAGGCTTGCTTGCAGAGTGTATAGTATTCACTCAGAAACCCAGTTTTCACAGGCAATCCTGCACATCTGTGCATATATTACCAAGACTTTGTGAAACAGTACCTTTTCTACACTGCAGCTTGTAATAACTGGGTGGTTAAACATGAAATACACGTCAGTGGTTGGACAGCTTGGTTCCTGGAATGGATGTTGTGTTTAAGCACTTTAAGTTTTTTAATCAGAGAATATAGAAAATAGCATTTCAAGATGACTCAGTAATCAAGATGATTCAGTAGTCTTCAGTGTGTGACTTGAGGAGTTAATAAAAACCTGTAATAGTACTTACTATAAATTGGGGAATCAGATCATGTCAACAGCTTTAGTGTTACAGTATCTATATCATCACCATTAAAATTTGTCTCACCATTAAAAATTATCTACAAGAGTGGGTATTCAGGATTGCTTTTAGGAAAGCAGTAGATGAAAAAAATTTTAGGATATGCTTAAAATAAGCTTAGTCCATGATTATCTGGGAGATTTTCTTGTTATAAAAGTATCACATGAAAAAATTGCAGTAAAGCTGTGAATATGTATATATATTTATTTTGGTTATCCCCCCCCCCCATAATTCATAGGTAAAAGAACTTAAACATTCACATAAATTGGAAGTAACAAACATCAAACTGGTGCAGCAAGAACAAAGAGTGAAATAGAAAAGAGAAACAAGATTCAAAGCAAAATGGATGGTAAAACATGCAATTATTTTCTAATTATTTCTAGGTAGAATACTACAATTATTTTCCTCCAAACGTTCCCCAGCAATCTTCGCCTTCTACTTCTGGTCTAGGTCACAGATCTGACAACTCATTTTGTATGTGAAATAATTGCATTGTTTCACTTTGTCTACTAGAGTATGAGCAGTTACAGAACAGTTTTACATTTATGTAAATTAGTGAATCTGTGACACAATTGGAACATAATCTGTTTCAAATCACGTACTTCATCTGGTTATTTTTTCTATTATTGCCAAATTCTAGTCTTCTACACTTTGCTTGAAACTTTAACACATCATAGGGTTTCAGTGGTTGTTTTGTTTTCTGATTCTGTGTCCATGGAATTGATAACAATTGGGTACAGCTGCCATGTGAAACAAAATCAATTTCTAGCTCATTCTTTGAAGAAAATAGGCAATGTTTGAAGTTACTCAGTACATCTGAGTATGTAGGCAACTTGAAATAGCTTTCTAGAGTGAAAAGTCCAAAGCTATCTAGTACTAGTTATGTGTTGATTTAAATTACTACACAGCTTTTGGTGGTTTGTCCTCACAGATGGGCCATAACCCCAAAACAGTACTTTCGTCTTCTTAGAATAGTTGTTTCTGCTTGCTTGCTTTAATAGTAAGTTCTGTAGGAGCAATTAAAAGGTAGTGTTTTATCTATTGACAATGCATATGCAGTATATTGTGAATTAAGAATATCAGACCCTATGAAATACAAAACAAAATACAGACATGATTTAAGTTGTCCTGAACTTGCTGTGGGATCCAGTTTGCATGACTGAATTAGCTATATAACCAGGAGTCATTGTTGCACATGTTGGCTTATTTGTCAGTGAACACAGGTGTCTTGGTCACCAGTTTTTAATTTGCATCTTATGTCCCAGCCTATAGATTCATCGTTTTAGAATTGCCCCATTTGGTAATGTGAGTGGATTAAAATGTGAGATTTGTTGTAGCCAGATTACTACAGTTTCACTGGTAACCAATTACCGTTTCCCATAAACTTTTCCATAAAAGGAAAACTTTCTTGCTTGACTATTTTGTAGCTGTTGTGGGACACTTTTTTAATCTATCCAGACACAACTGCATAACAGAAATTGCTTTAGAGTTTAAATCTGTAATAATTATAGAATCATAGGATAGGTAGGGTTGGAAAGGATCTTAAGATCATCTAGTTCCAACCAGCCTGCCATGGGCAGGGACACTACACACTAAACCATGTCACCCAAGGCTCTGTCCAACCTGGCCTTGAACACTGCCAGGGATGGAGCATTACCTTGTCAGTAAAGAACTTCTTCCTTATATCTAACCTAAACTTCCCCTGTTGAAGTTTGAACCCATTACCCCTTGTCCTTTCACTACAGTGCCTAATGAAGAGTCCTTCTCCAGCACCCTTGTAGGCCCCCTTCAGATACTGGAAGGCTGCTATGAGGTCTCCATGCAGCCTTCTCTTCTCCAGGCTGAACAGTCCCAACTCTATCAGCCTGTCTTTGTATGGGAGGTGCTCCAGTCCCCTGATCATCCTCGTGGCCCCCCTCTGGACTTGTTCCAAGAGCTCCATGTCCTTTTTATGTTGAGGACACCAGAACTGCACACAGTACTCCAAGTGTGTTAAAATAATAAACCCTCATAGGCAGAGATTCCAGTGCACTGATTACTCTTCAAAAGTTTTTGAAATGTTGCTGTTATACTAAGAAAGGCCATGCCTTCCTGTTTTCATTGGATTTTTCCCCTGTTCTTTCATTCTGCTGTGTGAATTGTGATTTTTAGCTCCCTTTTATCAATTTATAAAACTACTTTAATACCTAACTTCATCAGGTTGATATTCATAATGACATTTTAACCTTTTTTGAGTTGTATAATGCAGGATTGATGTCAGACATGGAAATTCTTAAGGCAGCTGGTGAACATCATAAGGAGCTTTTAGTAGAAAAGAATCAGGAGGTAACTCAAAGTGAAAGCTTTCAAAAAGGAATTTTCTGGAAAAAATTGCAGTCTTACAGGATGTTGTGGTTTAAACCCAACCAACCATGCAGCTCGTTCACTCATGCCCCCTTTCTTGCCCTCCTCTGCTTCCAGAGAGATGGGGGGAGAATCAAAAGAATGCAACTTCCACAGATTGAGATAAGAACAGTTTAGTAACTAAGGTATAACACAAATCACTGCTGCTACCACCAATAATAATAACGATAAAGGAAAAGAATACAGCATCCCATCAACCACAACAGATAACTCACGACACCCCACCAACCGAGTGCTGACCGACCACCTCTTCCAACCACCCCGAGAGAGCTAGGCCTTCCGGATCACCCCCAGTTACATCCTGGGCATGACGTGCTATGGTATGGAATACCTCTTTGGTCAGTTTGGTCCTGTCAGTACAGTCCTGTCCCTCCTTCCTCCTGGCTTCCCCTCCTCCCCGGCAGAGCATGAGGCTCACAAAGTCCTTGGTCAGGGCAAACATTGCTCAGCAACAACCAAAAACATCGGCCTTATCAGCCCTGCTCCCGGGTCAAGCCGAAACACAGCCACCAAAGAGAAGAAAAACTGACTGCAACTGCTGAACCCAGGACACAGGATGAAAAGTGTGTTTGTTGATTTACTGCTCACCTTCTAACAGAAGAGTGTTTTGAGTAACTTCTTAAAATGTCGTTCTTGGCAACTAAACAATTCGGCATTTTGTCATGATTCTTGTGTGCTTGTTGAATGATGTCTCAGGTTAGAACTCGAGAACAAATTAGCTGATCTAGAGAAGATGAAACTGGAACAAGATACTTTGAGACAGTCTGAAAAGGATCAGTATGAAGAGAAAATACATGTGTTACAGATGGCTGAAGAATCTAGTAAAAAGAAACTTCAATGTTTGCAGTAGAGTTGCTTTTCTAACTTTTAACATGAATTTCTTAAGTTTCCCCATTTATTTCTTTATAGGAGTCGATATAAAAGTTTGCTATTCATAGATACACAAATGTTCATTATGTTAAATTAAACAACAGTATATTTTGCATTGTGTAAAAAGAGGGCAGAATTAAAAAATGCTCTGTTTAAAAAAACCAACCCAGTGAACCCCAAACATTTTTCATCCAATCCTTTACTGATTATAATTTACTGAATATTTTTATGACATAATTTTGCAATATTCATGTTTAATAAAATTGGGTCCATGTAATGCTGGGGCTATGCCAGCAGCCAAGAGTAAATCATTTATCTTTCCACAGTGGCATCATATCAGCAATTGGCAAATTGGGATCCTAATACGATACCTCTTCGAGTTCATTGAGTTCTTGGTGAAGTCATTATACTACAGTATTTTTATGAAGGTCAATATGATAAATGAGTAAAGTCATACTCCAAAAAGCAAACAAAGAAATGTATTTCTTACTCCTGTATGAATTTTAATAATCAAAATACATTTTAAATCATTGCTTAGTCACATATTTAGCAGCCTTTCAAATTATGGAACATGCTCTATTGTCAGGCTGATTTGTCCTAACTTCTAACATCTGTATTTTGATTAGATAAAAATAAGGGTGTCTTGTACAATTTTAGATTAAAAATTCAACAGCAAGCTATTCAGATAGGGGAGTTGGAAGGAAAGAAACATGAAAGTGCTCATCTGAAACAAGTAAGGTCTTACTACATTGTAGTGCTTGATAGACAGAAAGAATCTTTTCTGCAGTCACCATGCCCAGCATGTGAAGATTAGATTGAATTTTTAAGGCTTTTTTT
>NDXB01004173.1:77065-139155 GCA_002631895.1 Agapornis roseicollis | reverse complement strand
AAAATAAATTTTTTTATTTTTTTTTTTTTTTTTTTTTTTTTTTTTTTTTTTCCCAAGCAGAAATGTTGGGTTTTAGTTTTCTGCCTGTACAGAAAGTTACTGTTGAACAAAACTATCACAGTTCATCCCAATGCACTGCCAGCAAACACCTGAGGTGGAACGGAACTGCTGAAACCTCAGGCTGAATGGAAACAGTAATTAATGTGCTCATGCCCCTTCTTTTATATTAATGACTGTGCTTTAGTTATTTGCTGCTTTAAAGTGGTAGGTTAAGAATGATAAAAATCAAGCCCTTAAGTACAGGTATTCTAAGCTTAAGTGCTACTCAAGCCATGGGCCATTCCTTTAGGACAGTGGGCAAGATAGGTTAGGGTTAGGAGTGGCGTGTTTTTTCCAATTAAAACTTATCAAAATAGATTGTGCCAGGCAGCGAAGAGAACTGCTGAAAGTACTGCAATATCATAGTGCAGTTTCCTGAACAAAGCCATACATTCCATCAAGTATAAAGTGTAAACGTAACAGCAAGTGTAAGACTTGAATTTAAAACTAAAAAACAAAAACAAAAGCCATCACAGTATGGGTTGGTGGCTGCCCTCTCTGATATGCAAGAGGTACAACTTGTGCAATCACGTCGTAGGGAGGGGGCAGACCAGTAGGCAACGTGGTTTTGTGTTTCCTTGTCTTCCACGTTCACAGCGGTCTTGCTTCTGCCAAAGCGTGGTTAGCATGTGCCGGCACTGGGCCCAGCCCTGGCCTCCGGAGGCCCTCACACCCAAGCCAGCCAGCTTCAGTTCTGCTCTACTGCAGCCTCTGGGCTCCTCCAAAGCAGCAGCATACAGTAGGAAATGGTTTGAGGGCTCCACTGCCTGGGAGTCCCATGTAGGCATCTCCAGCTGGTCACAGCCCAGCAAAGGCTTTCTATACTGTACCTGGGCCATGTGTACCACAGGAGCCTCACCAAGGCAGGGACAGCTCTTCCTGCTCCCGTGGGCCACTCACCTCCAGTGGTGGGATGCTCTGGGAACTGTGGAATGGTAGCTTTGGCTCATCAACATCTTACCTCAAATCTAAGGGCAGGTGGTAGCCTTATGTGCCTCCCTGTGACTGGAGCAGAGCACACAGCAACTAACCATTTTAGCTCCATTGTGGAGGGCAGGACTGTGCTGGTGTGGCAGCAGAGCCAAAGCTACTGTGGCTTTGCACAGTAGCCACTGCACCAGTCTTGTCTCAGCAGCATGGGCACACACCTGCTCTTCAGTACGTGTGGCTTTAGCTACCAATGCAGATGTAATGGATGCCCTCCTCCTAAACTGGCCAGGCCCCAAAACCACCCCAGCAGGACTAAGGCAGAGAGTCCAACACCCCTCCCCAAACCCAGCTCTCATATTTGTAGCAGTTTCTCATACACAGAGGTTACACCAGCCCTCCAGGTCTCACGTATTATTAAACTAATTTTTTTTTTTTTTTTTTTTTAAAGCCTGGTGATACAGCATATGTACACCTTTTGTTTTTTTTCGTTTTGTTTTTTCCTTCATCNCCCCCAGCCCCCCAGGTCCCCCCTATTATTAACCTAATTTTTTTTTTTTTTTTTTGATAAAGCCTGGAAAAAAGAAATATGCTGGCTTTAGATCTGTGAGGCCCTTGTACATGGATGGCACAACTGGCTAGGACAGTCAGCACGGCTGCAGTTTGTGCACCAAAGTGCGGCCCTTGTCAGCTGCCTGATCAAATGGCAGGGGTGGCCTGATGCAGATGCAGCTGTATACAGGTTGCACATGTGAAGCTGCTCATGAGTGTGTCACAGCTTGTTTAAGGATGGGGCGGTAGAAATGTAAACACAGACTCATACCAGGCTAGTGCCTTGCTCCAAAAGCTTCTCCCCAGGCTCAGTGGTTCGCTTCAGTTTGGATGTGAAATTCCTAACTTAAGGAAGGTAAGTCCAGGTTTGTGGCATTTGTCCTTCAAACCTCAGACCTATTTTTTCTGCTAAACATACTTGTCATAAATGCCACTTTGGTGCTGTTTTGTGTGGGGTTTCTCCCCCCCCCCCGCCCAGTCAGGAACCAGTGTATGTTTGTCTGTAAGGAAGGAAACTGCAGCTGACCCGTATTCTGAAGCCAGAGCTCATCCTCACATTTTGTCAAGGCTGCTGAAGAGGATGTGGTGTAACATCAGCTTTCTCTCTTACAAAAAAAAGAGCTAAGCAACTTACAAGTCCACATGGGATGTGCTGCACATCTTCTACGAGCTTGTATTTAAATAAGCAGAAAGCTCAGTTAGGCAGTATTTTGGAACCAAAAGGTATGTGTGTGTGTGTTCAAACACCTAAAAATGCTGGCCCTGCCAACTCTAGATGCACTTTTGCTTTCATGTGCCCATGTCTGAATACGTAACCCTGCCCGTACTTCTCTCCCAAACGCAGGTGTTACTTGGAATGATCAGAGTGGAGAAGTGTCCAAATGTTTCAAACCCTGTACACAGAGTCAGTCAGAACAGTTTTGGGAGCAGCAGCACTTACTTAAAATCCCCCACAGTGACGCTGTGAGTCAAGAGCTCTGCTCAAAACCATTTGCATTTTTTCTTTTCATCGAATAAGGCTTTTACTTGCCGGAGCTGTTTCTGGACGTCTTCAAACCCCCGTTCTCGCTCAAGTTTGCTGTCAATCTGTTAACAATTAGCAGAAAAGAGAATAATTTTTTCAGTGCTTATTTTGCTTGCTGGTTTTTAAAGCCTGCTTTGCTGCATTCTAACAACTACTGGCAGAAAAAATCCATCTGAATGCCTGACTATATGCAAACATTCTTTTCTGACTTTAACACTTTATTTTGGTAGTTTTCCTTTCAAGTCATTTTGATTTGCAACACAATTTTGCCAAGCAAAAAAACCTCAAACAAATCCAATACATGTTCATCTATTCAAGTGCAAGGCGAGGCCAGTGTTCCAGTTTTAGCCTAGAGCAGATCTGCAAATGGAACTTTATTTCTCTTCCTTTGCCCTATAATCTGAGGGCAAACTGCCTCTCTTCCTCAAACTGGCCCACTTGGCACTGGCCCAGGGGATGGGAAGGAGCACTCCTGCTGTCTTGAAACTCTTTACTGGCAACTCTACACAGTGACTGAGGTCTCAGTGAACTATGAATGAGGTTTAGCTGCTCCCAGTCAAAAGCCAGAGGACGAAGAGCACAGGGACTGTTTCCTTTTAAGAACGGGGTAAGTTTAGCTAGTACTAGCTTCGAAAAAGAAATAAAGGCGCAACAAGATCAGAAAGTATTCTGAAGTCTCTTCTAACAACAATCTTAATGAGCTCAATAAAGTGTAGTACCACTCTGAGTATCATTCCAAGCATCTTTTAAGAGGTGAAGATGTGATGCTGAACCCGGATAATTTGAGATGTTAGAGATGTGAACTGGTAAGCTAGCTAACAGGTGACTGAGAGCTGAATGATTACAGTAGGAGCTGATGCTGTGCTGCTGGGTATGAAAGAGAGCAAGGTCTGGTTGCTGGGAGACCCAGACAACCTGCTGGAAGTGGTAATGAGGCTTTCAGGCAACACGCCCCAGCTGGCTCTTATCTGCCTCTCTGCGCAGGCACACACAGCCTCTGTTAAGGATGCTGAGCAAAATGGAGTGGAGAATCCTACCATGCAAAGCAGAGGGCAGGGATTTTCTTACAAAGCTGCTTAGAGGTAGCCTGTGACTAAATGCTTTCAGTTAACGAAAGATTTGTTAGCAATAGCAGGGACTGGAAGCTGGAGCTTCTTTAAGAGAGACTATTAGAGCAGAGCATAAGAGGGCTGTGATGGGAAAGGAGCAGACACCTCTTTCTGTATGTCTGAGCGTGCTTTGCTGGCGTGTTTGTACTGACTGTTAAACCGAGATCCCTGGTGCTACAGTCTTGTCTGATTTCTGAATCTCCAGGGAAATGGAGCGCATACACAGGGGCTGTGACAGGCATTAGCAGATACCCTGCAAACACAGTGCAACAGGAAGTCTAGGCTTACATAGGAACTTTCTCAAAACTGCAGAGAGAATTTTGCTGCTACCATCTCTGTGAAACACACTGTGACAGTAAAGGTGCATTTACAAACCTTTGGCCTGTGACCACTCCGAGAGCTGGGGGCTCCAGCTGCTGTAGGGGCTGCTCTGGCCCACACAGTTCAGCTCAGCTCAGCTCAGCAGGAGGAGCAGCCTCAGCTTCACCACTGAGGGGCTGTCTCTGGAGTGGCATTCAGTGGCTCACACAGGCCAGCTTTTTGTCAAGTCCAACTTTCAAGCCTGAGGTCACAAGTTGACATTAAAGGGTCAAGTAGGAATAGGAGACATGCTTACCTCCTCGTGGTATTTCGCTATGTATCTGTAGATTTCGTTCAAGGCCACATTCTCATTAAATTCATTTTCATGTTTCTAAAACAGAAAACAGCTCTGGTCAGACAGTTCTCCTTTTTAAAAACCTTACCATGAAAGCAAATGAAGTTGCTGGTTCTCAGCCATACCTTAGATTCCTGAGTTAGAAATTCTTCAACCTCTGAAGTGGTCAGTGGAGGCAGATCCCTGATGGCTTTATAGTATGCTTTTACTTCTTCCTTGTAGTGTGGAATGTCCTTAGCGTAGAGAAGCTTATTTGTTGGTGCTTCCTTAAAAGAAAATATTTGAAGCTTTGTCAGTTTTCACAGCACAGATTTCCTAAGGTTCCACCTCCACACAGTTAATTGCATCTAATTGTGTCTGTTCTGTGTGACTCATTTCTCTTTGCAGTGGTTATATGCAAGAAATCAAGGTTGAAATAAAGATGAACCACAGATGCGGGACCTCAGGAATAGTGCACTGTGTTTCATGACAGCTGCCATATAATTATTTCTATTGACATCGGGAGGGATGAACATTTTGTCCCTTAGATATATTTTTCATTCTTTCTTCCTCCTCTGACCTGAAAAACTGAAAGCTGAACCAAAGGGCTTGAGGCTGACACAGGATACAGCAGTGCTGGGGAAAGTTCCCCTAGGGTAACGTGCTAGATCTCGTCATAGCAGAGGATCACCTCAAACTCTTTGGTCCCTACTACTCCTTTCACTCAGGGGTTCACAAGCACAGAGAGCTGACTGCCAGGCATGCACAGCCAAAGGGATTGATTTTTTTTCCCCAGGGCTTCATCAGCTCAGGTCAGCACAGAGCTACCAGTTAGCTTTGGGCTCATGTGAGGAAATAAGTGCTGATGTTTGTCGTAGGAGCTTGAGCCCCACCTGGAAACCATGTTTTCAGAATGTAAAAGTGGGGGCTGGTAGTTTCCTGTCACTGCTCTAGTTTAAATTCTGGGGAACAGATGATACAACCATGTGATACCTTGTCATTACTGTTTCCACCATGTGATGAAATGATTTAATATTTGTTTTCTAAGTGTCTACAGGCTTTTAAGATAAAAGGCTGAAAATCATGAAAGTAAATACATTTTAGTACTAAAAAGCCACAGGATGTTTACTGTATTGCAAACCTTTATGAGGTTTCAGCATCCCTTTACAAATGGCTAACGGGAACTGGTGTATCAACAGTACTTCACAATGGGTGTTTAGCACAAACCTAACAGAGCATGCTCATTTGCAGCTTTTGCATTAAGTGATGTGATTAGTTTTAATTCATTACACTTCACTGCTAAAGTTAGATAAATAGGCACATTATTTGTTATTTAACAGATGAGCAGTTGGTTCAGATCACACACAAAATCAGTCCATTTTTATATACATATTTTTAGGCTAAAAAAATCTCTAGCCTGTATTTCTTGGTAGCATGAGCCTGAACAAATGCTCCCTGCTGTGGTCCAAAGAAAAGGAAAATACCCTTGGAAAAAATGAAATATTTCTGGCCCCCGGAGTTCTAGACAATGTACTGAAGAGCTTCTGAATGTGAGATTTCTGGACTTGTTACTCCAGCAAATAATTTTGCATATAAAAAGGGAGCAGCTAACACATGTGAAAGGAACTGTTTCAAACTTCAGAGCTCTTTCAAGTATTTTTACAGCTGCCAGGAGCCTACTATGTGTGCTTCCTGCAAAATTTGGACTAATAAAATAATGTTAATACTTCCTAGACCTTTGCTTAAAAATTCTTTAAGACTTCATTAAGATCTTCCCCTTTCCACCCTCTTCCACATATTCTATAAACACACTGTGCAGAAACTAACTGCAGAGAAGACAAGCAGCAGTTAACAATAAATAAGGCATTCTAGTAGCTCTATCTGTTCACTCCAGTGAATTCTTCAAAGTGTTATGAGAAGGAGCAACAAAGAATGGAAACTCAGCTTAAACCAGACAATTCTGCCCCCAGTGTCAGCAGATCCATCTCCTAAATCATCATGCAGTTGAAAAAGACATTGATTGAGAAGTTAGCAAAAGAATGGTAGGGCAGCATTACCTTCCCCAGTGTCTGTTCAGCTAGAGAAAAGGCATCCATGAAAGCTTGTGCAATTACAGACAAACAGCCATCTATATGTGAAGTCTTCTTAATATCAAAGACAAATTGGGGATTCTTCAGTATGTTCACCCAGAAGCGAAGAGGAAGACTAGACAGTGAAATAACAATCACATTTAAATTTAACCACTCAGGTAACACAGCTGCTTTAAAATGGTGTTTTAATTACACTGCACTCATGGAAAGAAGCACATTTCTGGTCTGCCTATTCATGTTAAAAAAGGGATCAGGGAACAAAGGGAGCAAGGAGCACACACATCAGTCAGTCAGCTTTCCATCTTTAAATAATGATCTCAACCTGCAGGTACTTCTAAGTGTGAAGTCGGTATGCAGACTGAGAAGCCCTGGAAGCTACAGTGGTTTTTATTGGTGTCCTATCGATATACTAAAATTACTAAAATCAACATACTAAATTTAATGGGATCTACAAAGCCAAACCTTCAAAAATCTTACTTTTCTGGTGACAGCTGACCTGTTCTACCTTTGCCACTATATTTTCAGAGGGTGCATGCACTCCTGCACATATCATACCTGTTGGTTTTCCATATGTGGACCACATCAGGGTCAGTAATTTTTTTGCTCTCAGCTTGGGCATCCAGAAAGTCAAAGAAATACTTGATGGCAACTGGTGCTTTATTGTTGGGTAAACTCCAAATGCTCCTGAAGAGCTTTTCAACAACTGAATGAATTGCAACCTGAAAAGTACGAAAAGGAACAGTGCTATTGTTACAGAAGCAAAGAACTGGATTTCTTGTCTCAGGGCACTGAGCATGCCCCAAGGTAACCACACAGAGGAACTATAATATGCTTGTGGCAAACACCAAGCCGAGGGATTACTGGTAAACAGGAGAGTCAATACCAAAAAATAAATTACAAATACACCATAATGAGCTGCTTTCACGTGTCATGTCCTATCACTTTACCAACATGAGAACTGTGGTGAACTCTGTGATAAATCGTAGGTGGAAAGAATCACTCATTACATCAAAGACATCAACTCTTCAGATGCTGAGGGCACCGTTGCTAAAGGCATTTGGAACTTGTGACTTGAAGCAAAAGGGAGGTGAGCGAAAGTTTAACCAGTTTTCTGGGGCACTGGTCTTCATGGTGCCATCTGTGACACATGTTGAACACATGCGATCATCAACACTTCACAGCCAAGCGACTGTGGCTCTTGATCTAATTCAGGAATAACAGCTTCGGGTGGCATACAGAGACACTAGTATTAGAGAAAAGAACTGAAAAAAATGGGCATTTCTGATCCAGAAGTGAAGCTATTCGGCTCCCAAATGCAAGGGTTTGGTTGCTGATGGACTCACTGACATCATCAGAGTATTTGTAAGTAGAGACAAACAAAGCAGAACACTGTTTTGTGTTTTTTTCTTCACATCTGTTCTGAAGCTCAGTTCAGCTCAGTCTTCTCTCAGCAAGAAGGATTCAAGTGTACCCCAGGGCCTTGATGTGCTACTGGCCAGTTCATTTCATGTTACAAACTCTTCAATTGCTTCTGTGTGCATGTATGGATGAGACAGAGAGAGACATAGCTCTATGCAATTCCATTTAGTGCAGTGTGCATCATGGGTGGAATTTCACAGTGAGGATATCAGAGCACTGTTGTTTGGAGCATTATTTTACTTTGGAGAATGAAATGATTAATTCAAAACCTTTTAAAAGGGCTGTTTCTTAAGAGCCTGATCTTTTCTTTTGTACTCCAGTTTTCCATGATAAGATATTACTGGTTTACTCCAGCAGTACCTAAGGGCTTATGTTAGTTTCCACAGCTAATGAGAAATGACCAGTCTGAAATAATGATTGATAGATTTTTAAATGCAAGGCAGCCATAATCACCATCCCTTCTGGCCTCTGGTATCACACAGCTCTCGGTGTTGTGCACTGATTAATATTTTAACATACTCTTGCAAAGAGTCTTATAACCCTTTTGAGTTAAGTCAGAAACTGGAGGCAGTGAGCAGAGCTTATTCCTACAAAATGTGTATTGTATTAATTAGGTAATCGTACTATAAATCCTAAGGACCTTGCTTTTAAAATTAATCTAGTCACTTTGGATGCTTAATTTGGGACCCTAGAAGATCTAATTTTATGAGCAGTATTTTGTGAAACCCAGGTCTTGGAAGTTGTCTCTAGGCTGGGCAAATTCTAGTAGACAGTCAGGAGATTGCTGACTCTAAACTGTCTCTCCAGAAGGGATCATTCACACCCCATGAGACCCATTGGCAAAATTCACTCTCTATAAGCTCAATAACTATCTTTTTTCTTCAGCCTGAGGAGAAAGGCTGTGCTTACTGAGCAGGTAGTGCAAGTAGTGGACAGTTTTAGAACTCTAGCATTAGAAAATGTGTCCATCTTTGCAAATGGTCACAATTCATATTTAGCACAGCTTTACACATAGAAGAAGTTGCATTATTTCTGCTTTAATTTCTATTTCTGTTGGGGCAAACTAGCCAAGCCTAACATCAGCCCTTCTTCAAAACAAGGCCATTAAAGTTTACCTTGGTTGACAGAAGCTTTGTCAGGTACATTTCTTTCACTTTAAATTTTTGCTTTCCCTTGTGACCCGCTCCTTTCACATCTTTGTTTGCTTCAGAGTCTGGTAAAATCTGTTGTAGAGAGATTAAAGAGATTACAGATACAAATACAGCTCAGTATTAAATCCCTCACTTAACAGTGTAATGACAGAACTCACCAAATGACAGTGTTCATCTGAGTAGTCCACATCTAAACGACAGAAAGCAGAGAGTAAACAGGCATTAATGAAACACACAGCTACAAGCTTCTGAATGCTGCTGGGCTCTGGGCTGTTCATGCCAGGATGCCGAGCAAGCAGGCTCAGCATCATGCTTTCCTGCCTGCAGTGTGGTGAAGCCTCTGAGAAACACACAGGTCCTTGCTCACCTCCCCAGTGCCAGCCTGTAGCTCTGACCACTAAGCTAGGGCATCATCATCTGCTGCTGTAAGCTGGCAGCAAATTGCAGCTCCTCTGAAAGGACAACAGCACACAAGATGACTGCATTGCTTTAGTCTAAGAGTACTCTGTGCAAGTAGGCTGAGGTCAGGCTTGAAAGCATGGCTGAGCACAGACAGCCCTGTTCTTGCTGAGGGAGAGAGCAATGCCATCCCAGTGACTTGCCCCTCAGGGACACATCTCTCCTAACTTTAGATGTCCACTTCAATGGTGAATTACACACTAGGAGTGTGTTTTCCCCCAGGGGCTACAGAAAGTCTACGTTCCCCAAGTTACAACTGGAGTGGGAGCAACCAGCATCACAGGGGTGTAGGTGAGATGAACTGACCCTTGTAAGCACCCTGTAACTCCTGACCTGCTGTTGAGACAGCAGAGTAAAAGCTTTCAGAAACACAGTCGGGAGAATAAGGAAAGCTCCAAAATTGTATTTTTCTGTTATGTCTGTCTCTGGACAACACACTGCTATATCCATGATGCACAACACCACCAGGCACTGGAGCAGGGCATGTTCCCTGTGTTGGTCTTGTCAGTGCCACCTGTGCTTCCCTGCTCTGCTTTCCTGCCTATGAGTCTATATCTTTCAGTATTTCAAGATTCATTTGCTGACAGCTGTAAGTCTTTCTGTCCTTCTTTCCTCTTCCCACTGCCCCTGTGCCCGCCACACACCCAGAGCCAGGTTAACACGGCTTTTGATTTGGTTCAGCTGTATCAAAGTATGAGTTTTTTCTGACCTCCTACTGACTAAGATACAACCTGGGGCAGCTCAGCTCTCTGCATTCCCAGCCAATTCTCTGCACAAGGTTAAACAAGTTGCAGTTCCTTTGTTACCTGATCGGGTAGTCACCTTCTTTTTAAAAACTTTGATGGTTGCTCCATTTGAAATCTGAAAGCAAAAATCAAACACATCACACTGAAATGGACAAATTCACAAAGCCCTCGGTTTCATTTCCTCTGTCCCTCAGTCTGTGGCAGCACAGAGCATGCCAGCCTGCTTCGCTCTCATCATGGTGTGTGCAGCTCTCAGCAGGCAGCCAGGGCTGGAGTTTGTCAGCCTTACCTGGCAAGGCATGCAGGCAGCTCTTTCAACAAACTGGCCTCTAACACCTTTCTCTTTCTTTGGTTTTTCTGGTTCAGCCCCCACTTGGACATTTTCATTTGCACATACTGCTTCGTGCTGCTTCTACAGATTGCCCTGATTGAATTCTCTGGCTCTAGAGCAATAGGATCATATAGGAAGGTGAGGAAGGGAGGGAAACACAAGGATGGTTTCTCTTCTGGCCCCCTTTCTTTCAGCTCAGTCCATTCCCTCCATGCCCTATGGAGGGGCCATGTTGAGGGTCCAGCCTGGTGCTCCCAACTATTTTCAAACTGAGCAAAATACTTGCGCCCTGTGTACTGTAAGGTCAAGATCCAAATAAAGCTACCTGGTGATTTCTAGGAAAAATCTAATCCCCTCCTTCCCTGAATGTACACTGCTGCCAGGCTTGTAACTATTATCTTCAAAAGAAACTGACAAGTCATGCTTTTATTATCAGAGTCACGCAAAACCAGCTCCTACTGAGAACTACACCGCTGCTCTGCTGTCAAATGCTGGGTTTTGCCAAGTGCTGTGTACTTCCCTCTATAATTACAAAAACAACTGGCCAGTCCTAGGAAGGGATCTCTGCCAAGATAATTTAAGTGTTTTTTAAACCTTGGCAGCCAGCCTGGTAGAAGAAACCAGTTTTAACATTAAGATACTCTATCAGGAGTTGTGTCTCGCGCCAAAGAAATCTGCACTTACACTTGCTCCTGGAAAGTAAATGCAATCTATTTTATAAGTATGACTTTTTGCAGGGTTTCCATTTATCACAGTGTTCCAAGAGCTCTTTCAGATAACACAGAGTGCTTTAAAACACATTACAAGTGAGAATATGCTCTAAGTCTGGCTTGTGAGGTAACACAAACCCAGAAAGTCTTCCTACATGGCCCTGAAGATAGGTAAACAGGAACACAGCTACCCAGCAGCTCACCCTATCCCACAGCAATGTGGGCAATATGCGCCCTTCACCCCTCTCCAAGAAGCAGCAGAGCAGCTTGATGCTGAAATGTGTTGGCTCCTGTCCTGAGGGAGGCAGGCAGAGCTCAGTGGGAGAACTGTGCTTCCCTCCAGGAACCAGAGGCGTTGGTGCAGTGCAGCCATGATCCCAGCCCCCACTTCAGGTTTTATTTCTGGGATAAATGACACTCTGAGCATTGAGTGTAATATGCTTTCCCTTCTTTATCACTCTTGCAGCAGCCATACTTGCTGTTCCTTTCAGTGCAATCCAATTAAACAAAGAAATAGCCCTTCTTTTCACGTCCTGCTACCTTTATCACTTTCATGGTGGGCTGCTCCCATGGGCACCTCAAAACATCTTTACTTTGTCAGGTTTGTTACTGAGGGAGAAAAACAGGGAGGGGGGAGATCTGTTTGGATCCACACAACATGGAGTACTGCTACTTCGCAAAACAGAAGAGGTAGTAGTGTGGCTCTACCCCTCTTCCTTGCTCTCCAGGCCTGCTGTCCTCCCTGCAATTCATTTCTTATCAGTGAGCTCCCTGGATCATTCAGATTCGCTCTCTGGGGCTGTGCCTGCTCCTGGAACATGCAATGCAGATACAGATTGAGAAATTGACCTCTGACTTGGAAAGCAGATCTGAAAGTGGTTCTCTAGCTCTCTTCTCATGTGGGAAATAGGACATCATGATAATCAGCAACATTCTTGTCAAGGCTTGTGGTTATTCTCAGGCAAATACTGCAGACCTCATAAATAATCACATCAGTAACCCTACCAGGAGCAAAAAGGTAGAACAAACGGAGTACATAAGTCAGAGACACATGAAAGTCCAGTAAGAGTATGGTGGATTTGGTTCCCCTCAGAAACACTACACAAAAATGCAAGTATCCGCTACCTGAACGTTTTAAAATCAGTATAAAAACTAAGTCTGCTTTTTCTGGAGTGACTGGTGATGCTGGGCCCTTTACAGCACATCCCTCATGCTCCAGTGCCTTAAAAAGATTTCAGGGTACTTTCCAGTTTCAAAACCTGGTTCCTTTCTAAGTCTGGCAAATAAAAGGAAAAAAATCAGGCTTGCCACAAAACTCAAGCACTGTTGAAATGTAAGTTGGAATTTCCTCAGGCAACATTACGACCCTCATACTGTGCATTAAATGTTCCATTGCTGTGCTAACTGGACACCTTTACACTCCTTTTTGTATTAATAAGCATGCATACAAGAAAATAAAATATATATGGCAACGGCTGACACTTGCCACTAAACCACTGCCTAAAATGTCACCAAGCTTCTGCCTAACATGTACATGATTTTGTCAGTGTCAGAAGAAGTGAACTAAAATATCTAAGAGACAGATCCCCAGCACAATTTCCATGAGGCAGCTGCTAAGCTATAATTAGTGTAGTTACAGCGTTGCAAGAACAGCTGAGCCTCCAACCTAACTTGCATCTGCCTGCAGAAACCTCAGACAAAAACAAGGGCTGGGACAAAGATACCCAGGGATGACAATGACCAACTGGAGCAGACCCATTTGCCATGAGGAATGTCACCCTTTCACCATGGCATGGCATGAGCTCAGGAAGTGCAAAAAGTTGCCTGCCAAAATCAGGGAGCACTTGCAACAGCTGCCTGTAGCAAAGAGGGTGGGTAACTACCACATTAGACAGAAGTTCAAATATCTAATCAGATTCAGATCTACTTTGACCTTTGCTGCAATGTCTTAATTTGTACAGAATCTTTACAAACAGAGTGGAGAAAGTCCCACATTAATCTATAGACAAGATTGAAGAGAGGCACAGGACAAAGTGTATTTAAGACACTGGATGGTGACTCAGAACACCTGGGTTCACTGCTGCCTCACCGGAAGGTAAGGAAAGCAAAAAATGCCTCCAGAAATCTGCCTGTCAAGTGACTCCAAATGTGCTTGCTCCAGCTCTGAGCAGCCCTGTGCTCTGCTCAAGCTACAGGCAGTCCTGCTAGGAGTCCCTTTTTCTTTCTGTGGATGGCACTGTATTTGCTCACACAGAGAGCAGTGTGTTCAAGGCTGGCTCAGGTTTCTCAGCACCATACTGCATTGCATGGCACACACATGCACTCATCAGGAAAACTTCTAACTAAATAAAAATTGACTATGTGTTAAGAGCCAGACTTTCAGATTCAATGAGGCACGAAGAATGTTCACTGAAAACACTCAGCATGCTAACCTAATTTCTAAAATCTGTCTGTAAGCATCAAAATGTGAGCTCCCATATCATTTGAGACCAGTCATCTGCTGAACATGTTACCTCAGCCCATCACCCTCTATTTTGACTAGTGTCAGTGGAAACATCTTAGATGGGCAACTGGAATGCTCAACAGCAGTAACAGTTTACCTGGTATGCTTGAACCAAACAACTCTGCAGCAAGCAAACCTCTGAAAACTAACAAAAACCATATGATTGATTGGCAAGAAAGTTGTGTGTCATACAGCTCTTTCCTTCTGTGGACGATGCTCAGCTGTCTCTTCAACAGTTTGATCAATCAAGATACTCCCATGCAGACAGCATTTTAGAGCTGGGGAGAAACTGCTTCTTGATTCATTGGTATGGCCTCCATGCTTACCTCGTAATGACCGATGGTATTTAGCTTTCTTATCCCATCCTCCATCACCTCAGAGGAACTATCAATATCTAACAGTTCTCTCTGCTGCTCCTCAGACACCAGTTCTGCAGTACGACAGCAACAGAAAACAATTACATTCTAATGGCATTCTCACTGCACAGATGTTTGTAAAGAAAAACAACACCTAATTATTTTTGGACCAGTGGCTCCCAACTGAGCTGTTTCTCTCTGTCCTTGTGCTAGGTCACACAAGATTGGTTTTCCACTCCCACACTATGGATTTGTTTTCTGGGATAACAGCCTGGGTGGCTTTTCCCAGGCTACTGGTGCTTCACTTTGTCTTGGTCAAGGCAGAGGTTTTGGAGGTGCTTTCATCTGATCTAGTTATTCTGTTGCACAAGTGTGCCTTGGTGTTACTGCCACACTGAGACCAGAAGAAAGGTTCCACAAGTCACTGTGCAAGACTGTTAGATTTCCTGTTGGAGCATGTGGAAGCGGCATGGTGGCAACTTCAGGCTTTTATCTGACCTTGGGCTCTTGAAAACCCAACAAGAAATGATGGCTCAACTGATTTGCTGGAATGGCCTAATTTACTTCTGTAGATACTGTATGTATCTTTGTGAGTCACTTGTGAGCTATTATATAAACCTAATCTGGCTGTAAATAAACTATATTTGCAGGTTCTCCTGATCAAGGGAAACGTAGGCCTGTTGGAAGGAACAGTGGTAGGAGGGATAGCAGGTAGGGACTAAAGTAATTGGTAATCATGATGTGCCATCTAATTGACAGAATTTATCAACCAGCTGTACTGAGGTGGATGCACCACCTTACTTAACCCAGAAAGGGAACATATACATTACATGTGTTCAATAAATAATGTGTTTGTCAACTGCATGCTCAAGTCCTTGCAGAAGTGAAACAGATGCAGTTCCAATGTTCTAAGTGGGAGTATAAATGACCTAGCATTTCCCTATAAAATTCCTTACACAAGCTATGTTCTGCCGAAATGCTAGAAAAAAAGACATCAAAGCCAACAGTAGCAATTCCTTACAGGAAAACTCCACAGACAGACCAGCAAACACCATGAAAATACAACACAGTGACACTCTCTTACCAAGACCAATTTCATCCAGCTGAAGACCATAGAGAAAGCCATTCTTATTAAGGAAAGCCTGCAGGCTCTTCTCCTTGGCTTGGCCAATGGTGTCGCAGTCCAGAACATTAACTTGGATTGTCTGACAGGCATCTCCACTCTCATTTTCTGGGATTTTTTCAAAGATAATGTTCACTGTCTGGAAAAAAACCCACATCTGACTTACAGGGAACATGGGAAACCTACAAACTCCTGACAGCAAACCTGAGAGATCTGCAGCATATTTAATATTTAACCTAATTCAAATGAAGATTATGAAGGAATTACACAATGAAGCATTCAGAATTCCTTGTGATCAAAGATATACAGCGATGTACTTCCAAAACTGTATTTTGTATTCTGCTTTTGTGCAAATGCATTTCAGTGAATTATCAGCAAAATAAAAAAGACAGGAGACCAGGAAAAATTACAATGCATGTTCTAAAAAGAGCAGGTCTTTTGTTTAAAGTGAGTGCCTTAAAAGCAAAACTCTAAGCAGCTACAGATCTGATAGGGTTGCTAAGTAAGTTGTCATGGTAAGCATGATTGATTTTGAGTGGAGAGGAAGCAGTGCTGAAATGCGTATTTACACCAGCAGATTATGCTGAGTGCCTTGTATCATACAAAAAAATACACCTCCCTCGGAGACATCAGTGTCTGCATACAGCTGTGTCTCTAGTGGCAGCAGGGATAGGGCTACTGCAGCAGCAGAAGGAAAGGGAAAGTACGCTGCAGCAGATAGAACCCAAAGTGGTCCAGATCTGCATCAAAAAGTGTGATTTATTCTGTTAGTTATTGCTGCAGGTCAAACACCCGCACAACCTGCACAGCTACAACACCCCTGCCCTTTAGCTCACAGCTGCTCTTAGGTGGGACAGAACTCACCTGCTAGGCTGTGCACAAGGTGAGTATGGGCTAGAGGAAGGTGCCAGTGAGTCTGTGTGACCATCTCCAGGGAATGTTTTCAGTCAAGCTGTCCTTCTGGTCAGACCAGGCAGATTAACTGCCAAAAGCCAGGGGAATACACAGAACTGCTACTGCAGGGCATTGATAACCATCACTTGCAGTGCCACAGCCCGCTCCTTACAGGAAATCACTGTTCAGCTACACAGATACTGCTGGTGGTGTCTTGGGGCAGAATTAAAACAAGTGTTTTAGGTGCCTTCACCTGACTGCAAGAAGCATATGAAAATCTACATTCTCAAACCACTGTGGCTGTTGGACACTTCTGGTATAATCCGCATCTTTTGAGTGAAATGAGAGGACTGCAGGTGTGACTCAGGGAAGGAGTGATTGTTAAAAGAGGAAGCAATTTAAACATGTTTTTTTCCCTGCTGTCATGTGAAGGAAAGAATTTCTGTGCAGGTTGCTGCAGGGAAAACTTTTCTCTCTTTTTAGAAAAATGGGTAGTTATTAACAGTTGTAAATTGCTATTTTCTGCTTTACTACCCAGCAAAAGAGGAAACTACAACACACTGGTGGTGAAAAACAGTAGTCCAATGAGACATAAAATAACTTTACTGTTTCTACAGAAGCAAAATGAGTATTAAAACCAGGGTTGCAAACTGATGAAAATCAGGATTTAATAAAGACTATAGGATGTAACTGAAGTAACAGAGAATAACTTAATCAGGGCACCAAGATGTTTAATTGTGGAGAAAATGAGTCCATGGAAAGGACAGATGGAACAGAAGAAGAAGGTATGTGGGAATGGTGCCTGCACAAGGAGAAACAGACTGGATGCCATGCCTCAGGTTGGGATTTCATGCGGAAAATTAGTAAAAAATATATTGGAACAGGAATGAGGGAGTCATGCTTGGTTAGGCCCACACACCAACTGAACAGACAACAGTCCTGCCCCTGACTTTGACTACCCTGAGGTCATGGTCTGCTAGGACAAAAGTGTGGACAGGGACGAACTGTATTTTGTCTTTGAAAAACTCATTTTAATCAAAGTTCTAGTCTCTTCTTGTCTCCAAACTGATCTTTCTGGAGTAGCTACTCACACTTTAACTGATGTTGAACTGTCTTTACATCCTCGGAATCATTCCTTCCTTTAGTTGATCCTTTCCTTCTAACATTATTCCTACACTGCAATATTCATGTAACTGCTTAATTTCCTCTTCCTTTCAGACTGTCAAGAGAAACTGCCTTTTTTTTTCTGCTGCTTTTCCTTTTCAGCACATGCTCTCACAGAGATCGCACATAAATGTGCTGCCTCTTCAGTTATTAGCATGTGACAGTCCTCCCATCCTCACTCAACTCGCTGTAGGATGACAGGACTGTAAAAAGAGAGCAGCAGTCCTTTATGTAGGTGGAATATTAGTCATTTATGAACTCCTTAATCAAAAGTATCCACAATGTGGGGCTAATAACAACACTTTACCACTCAAAGAAGTGGTCAGATGGGAAGAAATATTTAAACACATAGAAGTCTCTAAACCAAGAGAGACAGTTTTGCTGATACGATTTCCTGCAGAAATTAATCTTAAGTGATGTAGCAATTGATGAGAAGCTAGGAGAGCCAATTATTATTAAGTCTTTCCTCTGCAGCTGAAGTTTTCATAAATCAGATTCAACCTGTCTGACAGCACAATCCTGACTTTGGAAACCGTTAATCAGAGCCTGACAGTCACAATCACTGCATTTAGACACAAAGTGTAGCACTGAAAAAAGAATCAGAAATTACTGCAGAACTATGAAAGCCCTTTTATGATCAGCTCTGAAGGTCAGAAGACATTTAAGAGGAATGGCAGGAGGACACATGGAAGCCACGAGGAAACATCATCAGGCCTTTTTTGAGCTCTCACTTTGCAAAGGAAATGAAAATACAAGTCAACTTAGGGGAAGATTCAGGAGGAAATTACAGGACGTGTGGTTCAACCCAGTAATATCTCAAGTTGAGACTATGCACTCGAATTAGTGATTAGCAACACAGTCACAGTGCTCTTCAGCAAAGGCTTAAGACAGGTTGCAAGAATTGTTAAAGGCTACTCAAGGAGCACCAGGCAAGCATCTGCAACTACCTGTATAGGAACCTAGCTAAAAGACAGGAGCAAAATTGAAAAAGCACGTTTTCCACTCTTGCAGTGGCAGAAATAATGACATCTGAAGCCAGTGTTTACAGATGGTTTCTCAGATTTGTAATTTTCTTGAAAATTATTTTCAAACAATGATTTATTTAGTAAAGCTATTGATAACCATAGCAGATGCTAAATGAGACGTGGTTTAATAAAGAAATGTAATAAAGCTATATTTTTTTCCAAGAAAAATCATCTGGGATTTTCAAGGGCTCTAACTCATTAGCCTGTTGTCTATTTAGCTGTGCCTGTGAACAAAGCAGATTTCCATGCATCAGACAGACTCAAAAACCAAGAAAAACTTTTGACTGGTAAAAGAGAATTTTAGGTGAAGGAGACAGCACTATGACATAGAGCACAATGAAACTGCCTTAAACCTACTCCCCTGTCTCCTAGACTATGAAATACAATGAACAGGAAAAATCAGATTGATTTCATGATCCTTCTGTAGCAGCCGGGACAGAACTCTTACCCGTGAAGAGGCTATAGAGCCGCTAACAAGCTGGCATGAGGAGAAAGTTACACAAGTTAAATGTAGGCTAGATAGGGACTATGCAAAGCAGTGGCTGTATTCTCAATGCTATCATGCAGTACGCAATGTGTATCTAATTCAGAAGACTCTCCTGGAGCCGACATCTGCACTGCTGGCTTCCTAGTGAGGGCTGTTGTCTCATTTTCTGCTGACAAAAATCCCCAGATGTCACAAGCTTCTAGTAGCTTCTCTATCTCCCACAAAGTGTGCCTAATAATACCACAACCATGGCGTCTTACTAGGAAATTGGGTTCCCTGTCTCTGCTTTACTCCCTCCCATACAGCCCTCCCACTTCTTTAAACATCCTTCTTTTAACTCATAAAGCAGCTGCACACTTTAAACAACCTTCCACCATGTGGCTTTGCTTCACTTTCAATAAAAGGCTGTTGGTGAACAGGAGAATTAGATAATTTCTTCCCATCTGAAATGCAAACTCATTTCAGCAAAGAATTCAACAGCCCCAATCCCTTTTTTAAAATAAGGGATGACTATTCAAACCAATGCCAAACTCCAAGTCTACCAAATGAAGTCTCCCCTGGTTTTCCACGGCAGAGATGCCACTAAGAACTTCTCCCATGCCAGGCTGGCACTGTACAGTGTTTCTATTTAAAATGAAACACTTTAGTGAAAAGCTAACACTCAGCTGTGCACTGCACTTCTTCATCAGTCATGGAGTGAATTATCCACCGAGGGATGCAGCTGCTTGTCTGACTGTGAGAAAGCAGGCTTGCTTCCTCAGCCCGTGAAAAGGCTCCATGACACATCCAAGTCTCTTTCAAGGCAGTTTTATTTCTCAGTACTCAAATATAAGCACAGCATGAATCCAAACAGCTCCTCAGCTCATACTGGACCAGTGCTTTTAGAAGCATCTTTCCTTCAATTCCTCTGCCCGAGTATTTAGTTCAGCAGCTCATCTCTCTTCAATATCTGACCCTTTCCAGCAGAGATGGATAACAACAGCAGGGTTTGCTGGTCCTGAGGTCTGTGGCCTATTATAAAAAGGCATGGGGCCCAGCCAAGGGACAGCTCTGATACAATTCAAAACCAACATGCTTCTCAGTTCTCTTTTTTCCTTCCTACAAATGGCCTGAAATTTAGAAAATCCCTCCTGTCCTTCCTTCTTTCTCTATGTCCAGTGCTTCTTCCGTCTCCTGCCCCAAGATTTTATCTGCATAGTGTTTACGAGAAGACCTGTGGTCCTCCCCCTAATTTTTAGGATCCTGTTTGTATTCTACTTGTAATGGTTTGAAACTGAAGTCCAAATCCTGAAAGGACAATTTGCATGCAGAATGCCTGAACCCTTGCTTGTGCCCTGCCACTGATTTCAGTGTTGAGCTCCTAGCAAATGCATCCCTGTGTCTTCACGTGCCAACATAGCTTAAAAATCTGGATATTGAATGTCTGCAGATGTGCTTCAGTATCTTTTTATCTCCCTCATTCTGGCTGTTTGGCTGTTTTTATACTTTGCTTTGGACAAGTAGGTTTTAATGTACTGCTCTGTGGGTCTGTGGAAAAGGGCAAAATAAAATACCAGTAAAATACCACAAGACTCAGAATGCAACTGCAGAGAGAAAATGTGCAAATGCATTTTAAAACTCTGCTCAGGATTTATTCCATTTAGAAAATCCTTCAGGTGGAAATTTTCTTCCAAAGAAAGGAGAAAATACTTGGTTCCCTCTGTGTATACTCACAGGTCCTTCATGTCATTGCAGTGCATGTGAAATGGTTAGTGAGACAAGAAAAGCTGACTCCTTCCACTTTAGCGTCCTGTTAAAAGCTATGCTTGAAGAGAAAATGTGCATAGCTGGCCTACTTCTCCAGCCCAGAAAGCCTTGCTATTCCACTTAAATCTCTATCGCAGTACAGTTTTAGTTTCCAGTGTAAATCTTATACAAAACACCAAACAAGACTGTTTCTCTTTCCAACCAGAACTAGAATCCTTGGGCTCCATCTCTGTAATTTTACTGCAGGATCCTCCCTCCTTTTCTGGTGGTTTAAAAGGGAACATTCAGCCACTTCTCAACTGAGTTGAACAAACTGCTGGACCTTAGTGGGGAAAGCTGATTTATTAACCCTGTAACAGTATCATAATCTCCTATTTAAAAAGCTGGGGTACAAAAGCAGTAAACAACGTCTGAGAAAGGCTATCGGATCTCTCACTTCCTCATCCATCTGCAAACAGCCTTCCCCACTTACAGAGTCCTTCAGACCACTTCCCCTGTCTCCCCTTCACTGCAGGCTGCCCACAAGACCCTATCAGTGACTGAATGCATAGCAATAACACTAGATAAGAGTATTTAAGGCAGTGTTCAGCAGTTTTAGAGTCAGACATCCTCCTACGATTCCCTCAACTTGAATTTGTGCTATAAATAAGAAAAAGTCAATTCCACATGACCAGATGTTCCTGCATAGTCTACTAGTAACAGGCATATTGAGCTTACTTGCAAATTGTTGCTTTGCATAACTACTGGTTTTGTATCCTATGGATATATAGCATACATTTAAATTTACCCTGGATTCCAAATTCATGCCAGAATGCAGTGCACAAGCAAGGAAACCAAAAATACGGTATTATGCATTTAAATTTTAGTCACAAACTTCCTTTCCAAATGCACACTGTGGTAACTTAGCTTGAAGCGCCTTCCCATGAAACTCCCAATAACAGCTTTGTAAATTACTATAAGAAGATTTGACCATAAATCTGTCCGTCCAAGAGCTTTCAGCAGAGAATGTTTCACAGAAAGGTTGTGATTTCAGTGAGCCAAGCCCAAGGGGTTGCTGACCAGCCAAAATTTCCAGGGTCACACAGTCTATTGACGTCTGTGTGGTATCTTAGGATCTTCAGGTTCTTCCCACAAAACAAGAAGATGGGCAGACCTGGAAGCTCCAGCACTACCTGAGGCTCAGGGTAAGGGCTCTGAAAAGGACTGAATTCTCCTCCAAAGTCACCAGCACTTGCAGTGTCCCTACCATTGCACTTGCTGCTCCCAAGCTCTGAAGCCCACTGTTCAGTCTCACTTCTCATACTCCTACATACGTCTGGTAACCCTGACAGGAAGCCAGAAGTTATGAAGCAAGGAAGCCATGGAAATGACTGGAGATGCAGATTTTTAAGTTCTCAGGCTCAAAATCAGTTGGAAATTCTGGAGAAGAAGTCCTCTGGTTATTTTGAAAACCTTTTTCAGACCTCTTACTCAAAAGTCACAATTTCTACATGCTCTGAAGTGCAATAATCCTTGCCGTCCCTTCTCTCCTCAGTGTCAGAACGACTATCAGTAAGGGAATTCCAGCTTTCAAAGAATTCCTGGTATAAGTGGAAAATAGGAAGCACTTTGTAGTTGCTTTGAGAAAGGCAAGAGATCTACGGTGAAGTTCAGAAACTCAGTCAGACTTCCCAGATCCCTTGTTTTTAACCAAGTGACTCAGTAAATTCACCACAGTGTAATCTTGCTAATTTGGAGCTAATAACATGGAAACCCACAGCAAATCATTGCTGCCTAAAGATTAGCCACAAGTAAATACAATAGAAAAACAAAACCTCTGCATTCCATCCTTTCATTCACGGAAAAGTGTAATTTAGTTTAAATTTTAAGCATACGTTTATATTTTTGTAGTACATTTTAAAATAAGAAGGAATTTTAACACCCTGAGACTTCATTAAACCTAACCTTTGGCAATTAAGGCATGCTGTGAAGTAAGGAGTGAGTGCTATTTGTGAAATGTATAGTGGTGAAATACCAGCTAGCTAAATACTATTTCATTTTGAAACTTTGTCAGCAATAGCAATTGTATTATCTGGGTACTTAACCATCACCCTAGTGTTCAAGAGCCTTATTTTAGCTTCCCAGAAAAAGAGAAAACATTGTAGTTGTCCAGTTTTGGAGGGAACACAAACTGGCAAACATACCACTGTTTTGAATTCAGACACTTGCCACAGCAGCCAGTCTTCGTTCAGTGTGTACAGGGCTTTGCAAGTTATTGCGTCAACAGGTCCTTTATTTATCCTCTGATTGAGGGTTGTCACTAGCAAATAGAAAGGTTCACCAATTGTCTCCTAGGACATGGAGAAAAAGCGAGGAACATGTTTATTTCTGTAATCATTAAATGGGCACAGATAGCTAGAAAAACCCCAAGTGTAACAAATTATTTCCTTTTAACTGAGTTGTTATCTTGCAATTAGAAAAGCAAATCCCTCTGAGCAGATTTATCCAGTTATTTGTTTAACCTCCATCCTTTGCTTTTCAGTGTGAAAGTCTCATGCAAATAGCAAGGGACAGCTGGAGCGTGTGGCAAGATAAGCTCACAGCCCCTTGCTGTGCACAAGCACACTACAGACAAGCTGCTCCTACTCCACCTGGCAGACGGTTCCCGGTTCCACTAAAGAGTGGGTGGGGGGTGAGACGTGCATGTGTTCACATGCATACTTCAGCTGTTTCTTCCTTTTTCAGGCTAGTGAGAAAACAGGCTAACAACTAGTTTCCTTTTGAATTGGCATCTCCTCTTGTCCCTGGAAAAAAAAGCCTCAGGAACTGTACAGGGACATTCACTGGTCTTTCAGTGAAAGAGGGCTTCCCTCTGCAGCCTCAACCCCAGGCTTCAGGAAAGCACCTGAGAAAGGATGGATCTGTTTCCATGTGACACCATTCTCACAGTCTGGCTAGAGCCTCTCACTAGCATGTCTCTGTAAAGATGACTGGTGTAGCAAGAACAGATCTCTGACAGTTCCTTGGCTGTCTTCTGGGGTTACAGAAAACTGGTGCAAAGCTGCTGAGCCTCAACAATTCTGCTGCTGTATTAATGCAAGGACTGATCTGAGTGATACCAACAGTGCAACACCATCACACTGGTAAGAGAGACAGGAAGCATAACCAAGAATGAAGTGCTACCAAGTGGACAAAAATAAACAAATGGTAAAATTAAAAAAAAAAAAAAAGCTTAGTCACTTAGTTCTTGAAATTTGCAATGCTGTTTGGAGGTTAAGAAGTTTGGAAAGAAGTTTAGTTTTCCAAAAGATGGCATTCCTAATATGTCCATTATTTGGTAGCTTTCCAACAGCTTGCGTAGAAAGGTACAGCTGCATTTTCACAAGTGTGTCAGTCTTTTAGTATGATTGCAATATATCTCATGGAGTTGAAATAATGTCTGACACAAGAAAAGAATATGCTAGAATTGCAAAATTACCCGAATCTCAGCCAAAGAAAAGATACTGTCATTGCTTACAGACGACCTCTTTTCCTACACCCCACTGATGACCTAAACTAGAAAAGCACATATTAGTAATGTTAAATGTTAGATCAAGTGCTTTAAACCATTCCCTCTAACAATTCCTATGGAAGAAATCAGTTAATATTCCTTGCGTATCTTGCATGGTGAAAAGATGCACACATACCCGGAGAAATCCTGAAAGGCAGACGGACATCCAGTTTGTCAAGAGTTTTTCTACCACAGATTCCGTTCTTCTGAGCAGGAGCTTAGGCTGCACATTGCTTGATTGCTCCATCAGGTCCTTTGTCAACACTTCCAAAATATGGGTTAGATAAACTAGCTTAGTCTGTAGTGCAATGGTCAAGAAAGATGCAAACAAGCACCTGTGAAAAAAAAGAAGAGGAGAAAAAGAGAATGCTGTAATATTGAAATTTCTCTTCCAAGTCAACTTTAATAAACAAAACTCACTCTAATACAGCTCATAGCCTAAGTTTCCTTCTCAGGCACAGAAAGTGTCCACTGATCTCTACAAAAACATAAAAAGTGCAAGTCCATCTGCTCTTGTGATTATTTTTCAAACACAATTTATGTCTCTAAATGTAATTCTGCTGAACAACACCTGCTTCAGCGACAGAACATTTCTAAACTGTACAACTGTTGCTCTAACTGCAGGAAGTGTTTACAGTTTTGAAGTGAGTTTTCCTGCTCCTTTGCCTTTTTGTTTACATGTACAAACATTCTGATTTCTCTTTAATAGCTTGCTTTAATGGCAATATTTTTTCTTCCTCAGTGTGTGCAGATGGAAAGGACGGAAAAATGCTCTGGAGTAATGCAAGCTTGCTTTGCAAGATGTCGAAATTACATTCGTGAGCTACAATCCATGTTGTTTTTTCCTGCTAATTCCTTGTCTTGAAGATGATAAGCATAATCATACTATACCTGTCTTTCACAGAGAAATTTTTCTGCTTTTCAAGGGTGTGAATGAGAGTAACAAGAAAGTTCTTGTTACAAATTAAAGCATGCAACATGTTGAAGCTTTCATCCTTGCTCGTTTGGTCTCTGCTCTGGAATAGTTAAACAAAAATAAGCAAACTGTAGTTTGGCTATGATGGATTCTTCATGCTCAGAAAAATGGTAAGCAACATATGGGGTAAGATCCTGGCCTCATTTAAAGTAGTGGGAATTTTGCATTTATTTCATAGGTCTCAGGATTTTACAGAATATGCATTTGGGTTTGTGTACAACACAGAGTACACACATGCAGAGCATACAGCTTCTGTCATGCACACAAAGTAACAACAATAGGTAAGTTTGCCTGTCATTTCCCAAGACTAAACTATCTTTATTTTATTTAAATAAGTCATAGTACACATTGGGTAACAGCAACCTAGGTATCAATTTCTTTTTACAGATAAAACCATGTGACCCTCCTCATGGGGAAAAGGGAACATACTGAAGATGCAAGCATCTGATGTGTTCTCGGACAACACTGAGATACAAGGACACAATCACTCTTGAAAAAATACTTATTAAGGCATAACACACTACATCAACTTACCTGTGGCATGTCTTCACTGAAGATGGATGCAAAGCCTCCTGACTAAAATATAAGACAGGTTATATTTATCATTCTTACGTATACCAGAAGTTTCTAACACATGAACATGTTAAACACACCGAGCACGTTCCTGGCGGTGTACAACTTGAAACAGAACAATGGAAATGCTGGCTTCTAACGTGGCTCCACCGTAACAATTCTACACAATAACTTCTGCAAAGGTGCTGCCAAGGTTCACTGAAAAGTGAACTCTCAAAGGTAACCTTCAGTGTTACTCTCTGTGTTACTCCATGCTGCTGAGCTGCACTGGCAGAGCAGTCAACTAATGCTCTGCAGGAAAAGCTGCTTATTACTTGTCTACAAACATGCTTGTGTGCCAGGGGTACTGCAGGCTGCTTCCTTCTTGGACGGCAGGGATAGCCTTTGGTATATGAGGTTTCTGTAACAGAGTGACACTTCAGTTCATCTGCCTCCATTCATTTCAAGCCACTTCATGAATGTTCACTAATGAACGCCCCAGGAGGTCCACGCTGTCAGTCTCTGGAGAGGCACAGGTGCCACCACACATCCAGTCCTAATGAGAGCTCTCACAGAAAAGGAAGCACCCAGTTCTCAAATACCTTGTCAATGCCTCTTGTCTGACTCTTAGAGCCTGTAAGGTCCCAACCCAGCTGTATGTTCCCAAAGCAGCACCCTTGAGAAACAAATCCACGCTAGTAACATTTACTGTCATCTGCTTTATCTGTGGTGCTGGGAGCCCCAAGCTTCCTTACAGGATCACAGAATCACAGAATGGTTTGGGTTAGAAGACATTCAAAGATGATCTAGTTCAACCCCACTGTCATGGGCAAGGACACCTTCCACAGGTTGCTCAAAGCTCTGTCCAACCTGGCCTTGAACACTGCCAGGGATGGCCAGCCACAACTTCTCTGGTTTGTCTGTTCCAGTGTACCTTCTGCAACCATCCTCACCGTAAATAACTTCTTCCTTATGACCAATCCAAATCTATCTTCTTTCAGTTAAAACACATTGCCCCTCATCCTGTCACTACAGGCCCTGGTAAAAAGTCTGCCTCTTATCTTTGTTATGGGCCTTCTTTATACTGAAAGGCTGCAATAAGGTCTTCCCTAGCCTTCTCTTCTCCAGGCTGAACAACCCCAACTCACTCAGCCTGTCTTCACAGGAGAGGTGTCCCAGCTCTCTGACCATCCTCTGGACACATTCCAACAGGCCCATGTCTTTCTTGTGCTGGGGACCCCAGGGCTGAACACTACTCCAGGTGGGGTCTCACAAGAGCAGAGGGAGAGAATCACCTCCCTTGACCTGCTGGCCAGGCTTCTTTTTATGCCATCTGGGGAACAACTGGCTTTCTGGGCTGCAAGCACACAGTCCTGGCTCGCATCTGATTTTTCCTCTACAGATCTGATTTTTCATCCCTCCATTTCTTCATGCCTCCGGCTCTCTTTTGCCCTACTCCTCTTTCTCCACTGGCTATTCCCATTTTTCCGGAACTTCTTCAGTGCCCCTAAACAACCTACCAATAAAACATACACACACACGGAGTGAAACAACCAGAACCACATTAAAGGTTAAAAACGCTTGTGAACAGGGAACAAGCATGGTAGCATTAAAGCAAACAATGTAGGAAATTGAGGGAAAACAGAAACAATAATCAAAATCTAACAAGTAAGCAAAAATCGTGCCAAACAAAAGGAATGTGTTAAGAATAGATGTAATATCCATTGAACACCTATGAGCATTAAGCACAAAACAAAAGCTACCAAGCCAGATCAAATATAGAAAATGAAAGCAGCAAGAAGAAAGAAATTAAAAATAAAGATGAGGCTCGTCACTCTTAATTTTAAGTATTTGACTCCCTCTTTAAGCAACTCATCCCATCCTGAGACAGATGTCTCAGGCAGTGGGTTGAACCACTTCCTTGAAGGTGCTCTGTGAAAACCTTTGATGCCTGTGTTTAAACAGCTTGGATTAGATGAGAAAAAGCCCATCAAACACACTGGAAGGCAGAAAGAGTACAATATGGACATCATGCATACACATGGGTTAGTGAGCAAACTTCTGGTTTGTCTCTGATGCTTATGTCAACCCGTTTCACACTTGGCTGCAACCTATCACCCCATCACCTTTTCCGTTCATCTGTAATATTTGTTTGGTAGAGCACTGCTCTCCTACCACATTCATACAGTACAAAGCATGTCTGAACACTCCTGCAATGTAAATGGTAAGTACTTAGCAGAAAAAATTGGTACACAATATATTAAAAAACTTTCCTGACACTGCATGTCTATGGAGAGCTAAAAGTGACAAGTTTACTTTCGTGGTATCAGTATTTCAAACTGAGACAAAAATGTAACTGGAATCATTTCCAGGATGCACAGTGGTATGACAAGTGCCAAGGCAAAACAGGAGCCCTTCGCTTTCTGACCTCACATAATCCAACATGGTGGCAGACTCTGTGCCTTTTTTTCTTTGCATAAAACAAATCACTTCCACCCAGACAACTTCTACAGATTGTTCCTGTTTTGACAGGGGACTATCACTATGAAAAGATGCAGTCCTAAAAGTAAACCCACTATTTAAATGCAAATATGCCTGGCAACAAAACAAACTGAAAGGGAAGAGATACAGGAAATAAAGTTTCCTTGGTCCGCATTCTTCAAACCTCCTAGTGACCCCATACAAATTAAACTGGGGGCATCACAGCAGGACCAGAAGAGATATTCTCAGTTTTGTCTGGTGGGAGAACTGGAATCAAAGTGTACAAAGACTATGCATATATTAATTGTTAAATATGATTCTGCCTCTGTATCTGGTATTCGGTGTTGTACAAAAAAAAAAAGGCCCTGATTCTGCACTATCATGTCTTTATCACAATGAGCTTTTAGTGGGACTACACATGGCAATAAAGGGAAGCAGTGTACAGACAAGACTGCAGAACTGGGCTGCAGCAGTGATGACTAACACATGAAGGCTAGTAGGTAATTCACATAGCTATGACCTATACCCTACAAAACCACAACACTAAGCAAGGGTTTCTACTCACTGGTGTCAGTTACACAGCAAAACATCACCAGTTGAGATCACAGCTTCTGCCAATTAGCAAATGCCAGTAAGCACTGGTTAACACCATGAAGCAGTTCGGAAAGCTGTGGAAATGCATTTATCAACGCTGCAATGTGCCACACGTGCAAAAAAAAAAAGCAAGAAAAGTAAAACATTTCAGAGAATTGTGTCTGCAATCTTGTGCCACAGAGGCACAAACTGCTCTGGCGAACAATAGAAATATCCACCTCTAAACTGGGCAGCACTTAAGTAATTAGGTAGTTTTTAAGCATTTGATCTGCACTCCTTTGAATCAAGGTCTCACCATTTCTGTCAGCAGCTTGGAGTAGAAAGTCAGCACAACCTTACAGCCACTTCTTCATCCCACAAGTCTAATTAGGAAGTGTCATGATGTTCGCTAGCATGTTAGCTAGCCTGTTACTTTAATTAGCTACAGCATGGACAGTGAAAGCATGAGAGCAGAAAAAGCAACGGATAAATTATAGTGTAGCTAGGGTGGCCTGAAAGGCAAGCAGCTTAGTGAGGCTGGGCAAAAAAGAAATGGATGCATACACAACCCTTGAAAATTCAACAGCAGTGCTTTATCTACAGCATTTAAGGCTTGGTTAAATATAGAGACATACAGCCTTAAAGTGTTCTTTGGTAATTCTTGATTTAAGAAAAGTTTCCTGTGAAAACGATGTATGATTACTGTGCAGTATTTACTCTGATTATTTGAGCCTAACCTTCCTAGCTTTTTCATTATTAGGTAGGGCTGACAACTGAAAAACTTGTAAATATTTACCTCTGGAAAGAAAGTTCTGAGAGCAAAGTGTTTGTAGTCAAGGAATGGAACAGTTCCAAAGCTATCCACCACATCTAATTCATCCATCTGCAGTTCAGCAAATCCTGAAAAAGCACCCCCCCGCCACTGACAGTTAGTTTAGTTGATACAAAATCATCTTCACAGTTATAACTTGACCCCAGTAGATGTTCCTTCAAAAATAGTTTTCAGGAAGAAGGCTTGTTTTTATAGCTGAAGCTCTTATGAGTGGGAAAGTACCAATCAATTTTTTCCCCCACTTTTGTTGAAGGAAATATTACATGCAATCCTATTAGCTCAGTGCTATCTGCTACTGCAGTGCACACCAACATTAAAGAGGAACTCTGATACGCAATAGAAATATTCTATCAGCTATAATATTAATATGTTTGTATAATGTGAGCTTCTTGACAGTTTCAGTTGGGAAATTACGCTGTACTTAAGCTCTACAAAGCCCTTGAGACCTACCCTCACGTATTTCCTTCCGAATCTCATATTCCAGCAGTTCCAGTTGCTGACTCTGTTTACGAGTTAACTCTTTGGATTTGTATCTAGTAACTATGAATGCCGCTAAAAAGGAATCAGAAACAGATTCTGAGTACAGACATTGCAAAACAGACAAGCCCTATAAAAGATGAGTTTTAATATTATTTTAAGAAACAGAAAGATTAACATACACTTGCATTCTCTAGGAGGATCAGTTTCTGTTGTCTGTGAGCAAGTACACATGAGCTCTGGTTATCTGGATCTAAACCCTAATGTTTCATAAAAAACATTTCTTCTAACGTCTTACAATTGTCAATCCAGCTTTGTTTGAAAGTGCAGTACACCCTGCTATGTATACAACCTGCACAGTGAGACACAGGCTCTTCCACTTCTACTACTAGCAACCTGAAGCAGAAATGGTTAACTTCTCTAAAGCTTATTTTGAGAGAATAAAAGCATGAGATACAACTCCTGTAAAGGTAGTGCACTTTTTAAAAAGACACCCCCCAAAAAAACCAGCACAAACCCAAACCTGAATTTAACAAACCCCCAAAACCAACCCCCTAAACTTACTACAGAAGTGGAAATTCATCAAATCCATAGCCAGGTCAAAACATTCAGAAGCAAGGAGTGACAGAAAGAGGAGGGGATAAATATTTACCTCCATCAATTTAGTAATGACCCACAAATTCACAAATGATCCAAATGAGACTGAGCAGAAACAGCACAAACACTGCCTGAGGATAAGCCGTTTGTTAGGAAACACCTGCCTCGGGGACAGGAGAAGTGCCCGGCTCAGACAGCTGGAACAGCCCAAGCTGGGACACAAGGATGTCAGTCCCATGGCTTGCCTGTAGTCTGACAAGATGGAATTCACTACCAGACCACAGTTAACTTTGTCCGCTTTTATGTGGAACAGGGAAAACCACCAGACTGTTTGTGACAGTCCCAAATGTGTGCATGCATGTATATGTCTTTATGTGCCATGATTATAGCCTTCAGCAAGTAAGAACCTGAAAACACATTATTGTACTTACCTATAATGACACCCACTACAATAGGCAGCAAAATCAGAACATACAAATATACGTGTGATGACGTGGGCTTGACTTCATGCTCAAAATTTCCTAATCTGACCTGAAGAAAAATAATGGCTGTATTAATAGAGGACAGGTGCTTAAAATGACATTTAATGTATAAAAATAATTAAATGGCTTTGAGGCACATGAAGGACAATGGCTCTGCAGAGTTCTGAGAAGGCAGCAGCAATGTGGAAAAAATGTATGTGAACCAACACAAATGTAACTTTTACTGTATTGGATGCCTAAACAAGACAACAGATCGGTGAGTGACAAGGAGGACCTCCAGACCAAATTGTTTTAATGCAGCACCAAATTTTGCCATTGCTTTATTGCTAACTAGCGCATCCAAATGAATGGCAAGATTTGGCCTCCAGCTGGCCCAGGGGCTCATGCACTCCAGAACTGCTACTAAATGTTCTGGCACTTTGAGGCAAGGCAGGCACGTGTTGATAGTAAAAAATATTCCTTTGTGCTCACAATGTTACTTTGCTGAGCAGAAAAGTAAGGTAAGAATCATGCGGATAATGAGGGAAATCAAATTTTTGATAGATGCCTGTCCACAGCCCTCTTGCCTATTTCTTTGCAGAAGTTTCAACCTCCTTATGCAGGGTGTAGGGCATTCCTGAAGGTCCACTTAAGAACAAACACAATGTACAATATATGTACAAATTTCCCCAAAAGCCACTGGGTTTGCCAAAGGCAGGACAGGCATTAGTTCTTACAAATATACAAAAGGGCTGAGGTCTGCCAGATGCCAAACTGACTCATTCACCACTGATAACTACAGCAGAAGAAATTTCACAAAGGACGATCTGAAAGAGGACTGTGAAAGCACATAAATAAAGGGTAGCTAAGACTGTAAGACTAGAGGTAAAAATACACTCTGATACAGAAAAAGAATACCACCAAGTGCCAGGGATAGAAATGAGTCTGAGATAATTGAAAAGGAGAGTTGGGTTGAAATTATTTTGAGTTACAGCAGGGAAGGCAGAGAGCTGGTGATTTCAGTCACTGGTTTGCCACAGGAGATGAGCAGCCAGGGCAGCTGGAAACTGCCAACTAGATAGTCACATTGCAGATACACAGACATGAGCAAGCAATGAAACTTGGAAGGGGCACAGCCTTCATACTTCTGGGGCTACAAAGAACAGAAGACAAAGCAGCCCCATTTCCTCCATCAAATCTTTTTTCCTCATGTATTTGTATTTTTTTGTGGTTCCATTATATAAAGTACTTTTGGTCTGAACCTTCCTAGGATCCATTTGCCTTTTCTAAGGCTCAAATGCATTGGTAGCATCATCGTGTGACTAATACACCTGCTTTTCTTCACTTGTCATGTCCAACCAAAGCATTCCTAGAACAGAAATTTCTGTTTATCATCTCTGCTTACTGCAAACTGAGACAAAGCATTCATTTTTTGCTTATATTTGAATAATCTTTAATCTTCACCATAACCTTCCTATTCAGTGGTCCCATTTCTTTATTTTGCTTATGAATCATAGACTAAATAAAGTACACCTGAATTCATCCAGTTCTGATTCCCAAATTAATTTCATTCTTCCTGCATAACATTATGAAACATCCTCTGGAATGCTAATACCCCTGAGCTTTGTCATCAGTAAATGTTACTAGCACATGCCTTATTTTTGTGCCCAAATCTACTTAAGTGATACTAAACAATATCTGTATGAAAAGCAACTTTGCCCCGCACACAGCATCCAGGTTTTCTAATCCCTGCATCTTTATAATCACCATGTTAAGTAGTTTACTGAATGACTTCCAGGTACATGTGATCTACTCCTTTTTTGCTATTGAGGAAATCACTAATCTTATGAAATAAAGATATCTAGCATAATCTGCTTTTATTTAAAAGAAGTTGACAATTACCCATTTTCCATTTACCTCCAGGTCTTTCATGAGTCCCTCACTCAAAATACATTAAAAAGCTTTACCCAGAAACAGGATTAAATCAGCAAGCCCCCGTTTGCCTTGTTGTTTTGTTGGGTTTTTTTTTCTTTTAAATACTGGTTTATATTTGCAGCTCTCCACTCATACACTGCCCCCTGACTGCAGTTTTATTTCATATCTTTCCTACTAAGCCTACAATATTATGTGCCATTTTTTTTCTCCACCCTGTGATGGGAATGATTCTGTTACTGCTGTCTGGAGCCCCTTGATCTATATGAATCTTTCTTCTGTCACAAGAACAGTATTTTCTTCTTTGATATTGCCATTCAGACTGATCATCCTGTCTTTGACACCACACTCAATATCCTCTTTCTTCCTGAAAACTGTGGCAAGACATACATTTATTCTCAGGCAATACCTATCTTTTATACTCAGCTTATCGTTCTACAGACTGGCCCTACTTCTTCCATGATGTTTTATTCATAAGATTGAAAAAACACGTGATGATTTATTGCTTTTACATTTTTCTTGATGTGGCAAAGAACCATTTTTAAGGTACCAGAAGTGAAATGTTACATTATAACTATTGCATTTCATTTGCCTTGGTGAAGTGGTGACCTTTCTATGACAGTCACTCCTATGAAGCTTGCAGGATGAGCAAGGCAATGTTAATATTTAAATGCAACACAACTCTCAGAAAGGCTTTTCCATGCCATAACTAGCTCAGATGGCAGGATCCACAGATGGGGGATCAGTTAGCAGTGATATGAAATTGAGAATAGCTTCGTTAATCTTTACTATGAGACATATGCCTTGAAGTCAATAGAGTTATTTCAGTTTTATACCACCATATACTGCGATAAGAGTCTGGCATCATTTTTCTCCCTCATAAATGGTGATGACTGCATTTTAAAAAATTCATATCTTCATCTTATTCATGGAGCAAATATCTTAAGCTGCCATTTAGCTTTGACATCCATGCTAATGTTCTTATATCTGGGCCTGGCTTTTTGCCGTGCATTCAAAGCATTTTGTCCTTCCCACTGCACACTGAATTTCACCCCCTTCCTCATCCAGAAACGCCTTCTCTTCTGTCTCAGTGGTGATCCCTATGCACTGTTCAAGATTTTCATCTACTTCAGTACAAAAAAGTGAATGGGAGGGCACAATCCTCCTCATGGCCACACTGCAGCATCAGATACCTTACAGAACTAAGATGAAGAGCTCTGCCAGAGCCAGTCATGCTCTGTTGGTGATGTCTGTGCTGCAGCCAGAGGTGTGACAATCTACTGCTCGCCTGGAGCTCAGCAGCAGTTAAGTTCAGTTTGGGTGGCACAGCTTACCTCTGACACCACAGCAGTAACCAGTCAGTGAGTTCTAGCGACACCCACCTAAGCTAGGCAGGCATGCTTAGACATGTGGAAGATACTGTGCTACCAAGTACCCAGAGAGCAGAAAGTGCATCCAGTTCCTCCCTCTATAAAGAACATTGAGAGCATTAATGCTACATTTTGCTACATTTGTAAGCATCCAAACACTCCTGAATTCTACTTACAAAAACTTTCACTGTGGAAAAGTCAATCTTGTCCGTTCCTTCCCTTTTGAATTTGCACAGTATGGTGCTACGGTCTGGCTTTTTGGTAATATTCTGGACACTGAACCATATCTTTTTGGTCTGTGCACCATTCATATATGACAGATAAACTTCTACCTCAGTCTTAGAAATATTCAAGTTGTCATTTTCTTTCTAGAGGGGAAAAAATTGAAGATAATAAACAGTCATTAAATACAGTAAGCAGTAAAATTATCCCAAACATCTATTTAAAATAAGGAATTGTAGTTCATTACTTTCAAACTTACATATATTTTCAGTTCCAGATCAGGATCAAGCTCAGTGTGCAGCTGGTAGTTAATGAACACTGGGTCAGGGTGATAGTGCAATTTAACACATGGTATAAAGGTAGTTTCCACTTTTAACATCATATCAACAACTTTACCCTCTGTTGCATGGCTCAGGCTTGGCGTTAAGTAATGATATTCAGATTCATTTCCAGGACACCTAGAGACCTAGAAATGCAATAGCAAAGCTGTAACAGTCATTAAGTACCCAACAGTGGGTACAATTACAAACAGAGGCACTCAAAACCATTTTAATGTCTTCCTGACTTCACACAGATATCTGCTAAACCTCTTCTCTCCGATCAGGGCTGCATGCAGAGCACCTGAGAAAATTTCTCTCTTGAGCCTGTGTCTACCTTTAAGCACATTTAACATACACTCTGCATGCTGCTTTAAGGCTGATTGCACACTGCTAAGGCAGATAGTTCCTGCAGTGAGACAGCAATGGTGACAGTGATTTCTCCCTCCTTCCCCTCAATGCAGGTGACAAAAGAAGAGCAGGACAAGCTCTCTGGCACCCCTGGGCACTGGCTCTCCCCAGCTTAACTCCTGAGAGATGGGGGTTGCTACAGTCACCCCACTGTTCACTCCATGGGGTGGTGCTGCTGTTTTCTGGTGTCTGTGCCCAGGGGTCAACAGGGCTCCCACCTCCTCACAGCCTCAGAGAAAGGGTTTCATCCCAACAACAGCTCCAGTCTGCGGCCTGCAGCTGAGGCAGTGGCACCATGTGGGTTCTCAACACAAAGCCAGAGAGAAGTAAGCCATACCCTCCCCTCCAACAGATCCATGTATGGAGGTTGGGGAGACTCAAAAAGGACAGATTTAGAACAAGCTCTAAGGCACAGAAAAAAGGCTTAGGGAATTATGCAGGAGAGTAGCTTATGTGTATCCATGATCTTGTACTGAGAATGTGAGCAACTGTAATCCTACAAGTGGTCATATTTATTTCAGTAGGGTGACTGATATGTGCCTGCAAGAGTTTAATAACTATTGAAATCCTTGTTAAACCTTAAGAACAAAACCTAATCCATCGAGAAGCCTGTATATGGTATTATAAAGGAGATTAACACTTACAGTGAGGTTTGATCTCTGGTCATCTGAAATAATCACACTGTCCACGACATTGAAATTTCTACCAATCGTAGTAATTTTACGACCACCACTGTAAAAAAAAAACCAAAGGGTGGGGGGAAGGGAGGTTACTATTATCTGTTTTCCCACAGATAAGTCCTGCAGTACAGCTTCAGCTGTGCATAAACTACTCTTGTACATTTTGCTTTGGTAGCAGCCAATACAATAAAGTCAAACTGCAGGACAAGATAATTAGAGCTATACAGAGTACTTTCATTCTTTCCTCATCATGTAATGGTAAATACTTTTGCTACCACAAAACCAAATGACACATAATGAATACACATGCAGACTTCTTTTCAGGGACTCTCCACCTTGTTTTCTATTCATGCAGCCAAAGAACTAGACCGTGATTTAATATTCTGTCTAGAAGAAAGAGAATCATGTTATTTCACTGCCCCAGAGCAGCCCTGCCTGTGCTTAATTCTTGCCTTCTTCAGGACGAACCGATGGTGCCAGGCACCTCACAGGAAACATTCTCAGCAGTGTTCAGACCATCTGTCTCAGCACACACAATGGTGCTTGTGTCTGAGGGCTCTGGCTCACAACCTCTGCTGAACACAGTTGGAGTGGTATAAGGTATTATTAATTTCCAGCTGCCTGAGCTGCCTCTCACCTGGAGATGAGGGCATGCATCCTAGCTGCTCAGCTGCTGCAGCTGCCAGCCCAATCCATTACCTCAAATCCATACTTACCAGTGCTTGACACCAAGATAGCATATTAAGAATGTGAAAGTGGTTAATAACTGTGCAGACAGAGGGACAGGTGGAAAGCTGTGCCTGAGAATATCTTAAAACCACCCTGGAAGTCTTTCACTGGAGCTGTAAGTCTACCACAGGACACTACAAAGGCTTGAAAGGAGGTCTTTCAAGCCCCAGACCTACAGCAAATCTGCCTGTATCACTACAGTGGTGAGGGATTATGTTCATTTAATTTCCAATTCACTGATACTTTATACTGTTTTGGAGATGAAGGGTCTATGAGTATCAAGAAATGAAAGTTAACTGAAGTTTGAATTTATGTGTGCTACCAGTATTTTGGATTTAGCTGTAGTATGAAGAGACTATTTTTGACTTCCACAAAGGAGACCTGGGGTGGGCAGGAAGGAGTTTACAGAATCCTGCAGAACACAGAATCCATCTTGCAGCTATTGTGACTCTTCCTGTATGTTAAATGTTAAATCAGTTCACCAGTATAAATTCATTCTCCAAAACAGGCTACAGCAAGTCATCCAAATTTACATCAACTGCAGTCTGGCCAAGGAACGAAGCTCATATCGGCTCAGTGGGACTACATTTCAATATAAACATAAAACCTACATTTAATATATACACAAAAAGTATAGAAAGAGAAGCTTACCTGATCCAGGAGGTATTTGGTGTGATTGCAAGACATGATGGTGGTGAAACATAATGCAGGGTCATTGGTGGTGAACATTTTTTCCCATTAGCCTGTATACATATACTTTTGGCCTCTTTACGTGTTGGTGGGAGAGCAAATGTCATTTGTGTATCGTTTACCACATTTCTAACTTTAATGCTGGAGGAGAAAAAAAACAGATGCTGAAACACAGATACCACTAGGCTACTCATTGGTGCTACTACAAGAAGTCTATAACCTAAAGGTAAGAAGAAAAGAGAAATCTCTTTTAGAGCTGCCAAACGGAGGTGGAAAGACAGAGCAGGAAGCTGAAAAGACAAAGCTGGACACCTGTGGAATGAAGGTACTGTGTGTCACAATAATAAAGGACATGGAGCTCTTGGAACAAGTCCAGAGGAGGGCCACGAGGATGATCAGGGGACTGGAGCATCTCCCATACGAAGACAGACTGGGAAAGTTGAGGCTGTTCAGCCTGGAGAAGAGAAGGCTGCGTGGAGACCTCACAGCAGCCTTCCAGTATCTGAAGGGGGCCTATAGGGATGCTGGGGAGGGACTCAGGGACTGTAGTGACAGGACAAGGGGTAATGGGTTCAAACTTAAACAGGGGAGGTTTAGATTGGATCTAAGGAAGAAATTCTTTCCTGTTAGGGTGGTGAGATGCTGAAATGGGTTGCCCAGGGAGGTTGTGAGTGCTCCATCCCTGGCGATGTTCAAGGCCAGGTTGGATGAAGCCTTGGGTGACATGGTTTAGTGTTAGGTGTCCCTGCTTACGGCAGGGGGGTTGGAACTAGATGATCTTAAGGTCCTCTCCAACCCTAACTATTCTATGATTCTATGACTCTATAATCACAGAAGACAGTTCAGATATTGGCCCTGTGATGAGGCTATATAATCCAATGTGTGATTTTGTTGTTTACTATATACTTCTCTGTGCTACCAACATGGCCCATGAGCTAGTGAAGAATGAGAATCTCTAGCTTCCTTTTCTCTCATTTTTCTTCTTCTCTTTCCCTCTTTTCTCCCCTTTTTCCCTCCTCCTTCCTCCCTTTCACTCCTCTTTCTCTCTACTTCCTCCCTCTCCCTCCTTTTCTCCTTTTGTTTTCTGTGGTCCCCAGGAAATTCATGGTTGCAGTAAAAATTGAACAGTACCATATGAATATTTTCTCAAGTGCTAGCTATGCAAAATGGGCTCAGTAATCACACAGCCATTCCAGCTGCACCTGAAAATAACTGATTCAGACTAAGACAGCCTAATTATTTAGGGGGTTACACTGTGCAATCATCAACAGAGAAAAGTACAAGCTGTTGCATGATAGATTCCCGTCCCTGGCACTCTGTTTGTGCTTTCACAAGCAGAATCCTAGAATATAGTCAGAATATTTTGAAGCAGAGGAGAGTCAAACAAAAGCTGAGGCTTCCCTGTGACCTAACAGATGCTGTAAAGCACAGAGGGACATAGGTACAGAACTGTCTCACTACTGCTGAGAGAACCGCCCACTTCCCCATCCCTCCCAAACGCCAAATTAATTTCCATCCTTCAGGAATTTAAAGTGGAAGTTTAACTGAAGGAGTGCAAAGCATGCCCTTGAGCAGAGGTCCCTGACAAACTGTTCATACAACGTTACTGCTAAGGCAAAATGGGCTTAATTTTCACCATGCAAATTAAATAGTATTTCTCAAAGTTTAACTCACATGTCTGGTTTACAGCCAGTGATTCCAGTCAGTATCAGTTTTATGCCTGATGCATGTGTAAAGTTTTCTCCTTTGACTGTTATTTCACTTTTGCCTAATGTAGAAATCCACAAAGGCTCAATGGAATGAATGCTGATATGCTATCAAAAAACAAAGCAAAACAAAATCTGGTTATAAAAAGGCTAGGCAGTTAAACAACAGCTGCGAAAACAACCACCACTCAGGAATGTACGTTTTATAGCACTGAGATACATTTTTCTTATTAATTTCAACCTTGTCAAGCTTGATCCTGGGAAGTACAGTCAGTTACAGCTTCTTTACAAGCCAACTATTTTTACCTACATATTTTATATTTCAATTTATCTCATCGCCAAGTTGTGCAAAGGAACCACAATCCAACACACTGGAAGGTAAGGATCATAAAAACCCAGCTTGAAATGATTCATTTTGTGTGACCCTTGAAGAACTAAGAAGCAACACAAGACAAAACCCACAGAGCCATCACCATGACAGATCAGAGAAACAAATGAAGGCATCTCTTGTGGCCTGAAAAGGGGAAGCAGGGTCAACTCCTAGAATGAAAAGTCAAGACAGAGACCCAGAATTAGTTTTACTAGAAAGTCCTTTGAAAGTCATACATAGAACTAAATGTACAACACAGCTGTGGGGATTTTCTAGTATCCCATTTTGATGCTAAGAAATTTACAAATCTATATTCCAGGATTTCAGAATAAGCCTAGCTTGCTCTGATGCTGTCACAGTCTTGCAGAAATGTGGCCAATTTTTAAACTGTGTTTTTCTTTGTGTATCTTTATATTTACTTATTGTAACTTACTAACATTACCAAGCTAGAAGAGGGATTCTTTTTCCCCCAGTATATTTACTTGATATGTTTGACAGCATCTCATGTTTAATCAGATTTGCTGCTTCCCCAGTTTTATAGTCACACAGACGGTTTCCTTTCTGTGTGACTTTCAGACAACAAACTGAAAACATTCATAAAACAGAAAAATATGCATGTGAAACCACAAACTGTTTGGGACCTTCTCAGGCAAATGATTACTAGCTTGCTTTCAGACTGCTTATAATACCAGTTAAAGTTCAGAGTATTGTGATTATCCTGATTTCTGCTGTACACCTGTGGATACACCAACTGGGCAGTTCAGCTTTCCTGACCATGAGATGGGTGCTGGTGCAAAGCCTCTAGGAAAGGCCTTCCCACAGAGACTGTCTTCCCATTGATTTTTCATGTACTCAGAGCAGCACCATGACTTTGGGCTGGTGGCCTGAGGGGACCACAGGAGTCACATCACCGTCTCGCAAACACAACCTTGCCGATTTCAGAAAGGTCCCTGGGATGACCTGTCCTCACATGCTACCACTGCCCACGGAATGCCACAGCACTCTGCAGCAAATCTGAGACTTGTCACAACTGACTGAAAGCTCCAACTTGTGCCTTAGGAAAGGGCAAGAGAGTGCAAAGGCTGGGCCTGCAAAAAGGCCTCAGGTATGGATAATGGAGAAGGGCAAAAGAAACCCCTGGGGGAGAAAATTCACTCAGACCCTGACTTGAGGATCACTTTAACCCTTAGTATGCAAGCAGGACAACAGAAGCAGAAATCTGAGAAATTAAAGCCAGTGAAATACCAGCGCTTTTCTCTACTTGCATCCCATATCTATGCTTATGCCCTACCTTAGCACACCAAGGACAGTCAATATCCTCAAACAGAAATCCAGAACCCAAATACTACAGAAAGGAGTAAAACACTGTTTCGTCTCCTGCTGGCCTCCCTGCCAGACACCACACACCACACAGCACTTCAGCTTAGCACCCCTTGTTTCTTTTCTTATACCAAGAAGAAATCCCATGAAGAACGGTTCACTCTGGAAGTTTCAGTTCCTCCCTGAAATCATGCCTTCCCTGCAGCTATACAACAGACTCCCTCGCCATGTCCTGCCTTGGACTCATGGCATCAGCACAGTCACTCACAGCATTGAAGGCAAGCTGGCCTCAGCTACTTGGGAGCCTGCTTCCTGGCTCGACCGCCATGGTCCATGACACTTTCCTCAGCAGCAAAAGAAACTGAATTTCCTCATTGAATGCAGGAGGGACCAAGTGTCCTCACTGGGGTCTGCAGTGTTTGTTTCCCTAGTGCTCATTTCCTCGGTCGCCAAGGGCCCTGACCTTCCAGTTGCTGTGTGGCAGGGAGGAGATGCCCGGCAGCGGGAGGGAAGGGAGAATATTTATGAAAATCACTAGCTGTAAGGCATGTGATGGAAGCAGCGTAAACTCAGAGAGAGATACAGAAAGAGTGCACCAGGTCCTCAGGTGATGTAAATCAGCACAGCCCTGTCAACTTCAATAAAGCTCTGTATTTCTGAGCTGCAGCCACCCTGTCACATCCTCTGGACAGCCTAACTCTTCCTTGGGGCCGTGTAAACAGTGCCAGCCACATCCTCAGAGGTGTGGTTAGCATGACTGCAGGTCCCATTGAGATACCTGGCAGCATCCCAGGTTAAGCAGGCTCTGTCACTCTAGGGAGTTCATCCCCGATCCAGCACAGCCCTCCTGCGGTGCCAGCACAGGGCCTCAAGGCTGTGTGAAGAACTCAATCAGGGAACTGGCCCAGATGAAAAATAACCAGCTGAAAGACAATATTTATTTCCAGACAAATCAAATTTCCTCAGCCGAGTGTACTTGTGCAACCCCTCTTCTGCTCTGGTGGAGGGAGCGGGAAGGTGCATGCATGGAATTCAGTAGATGGAGTCAGGAGGAGGCTGGGGCTGCCACTGAAAAGAAGTGCATTAATCTAAATGCTCAGCTGTGGTTGTGGGAAAACACAAATCCCCTTTCTCAGCTCTCCAGTATGCTCTCCTTAAAGCACCAGCAGTCAAAGGCGAGCAGGATTTCAAATGCAATTTCAAGCCCTCTGAATGGATCAATCACTTCTAAACAAACATCTGCATTTGGACTGCCTCTAGTGCTTTCACTGCCTTGTCCATCACTGTCTTTCCAAGATAAGGCATGTGGAAGAAAGCCATTTTCCAGGCAATTCCAACTATTTACCAATGTCAAATTAATGCACTTGGAAGCAGAGCAAAGAAGAATTTCCTCTGTTCTTTCATCAGCCATAATGCTTTATATGCAGACCAAATCCAGAATATTAATGCTCAGAAGCACAAGTACTATAATCCCACTCATCTCTGTGAAAAACAAACTGAATTTTGTGATCTTGTTTAAGAAACCTCAACTGAACAGCTGAATTTAAGAGGCTGAATTTTACCTGTCTTCCTAGGTAAAAGTTTGGGTAGTTCTAACAAAAAATTTAGGGATAAGAGCACAGTTGCTATTTATACCAACCGTGATACCACTCACGGAAAAGCAGAAACCAAACAGTGTAGGCAGTAAACCTCTATGTACTTACTCATCAGTCAAATTTCTCTTCACTACTCATTTCTTCCCTAACACCTGCATGTCATAAGCAACCACTTATGACAAGGCCACTTAGTTTTATGAGAAAATAAAACCATTTGGGGACCACAGAGAATGAAGGGATAACCTTATGGTTAAAGGGCTGCTCTACGAGGCAAATCATGTAAGACGGTACGCTCATATACAGTCTGTGTGAGTTCAACAGAAACTCAACAACCAGATTCAAGAGGTACTCTGGCACCAGGGACATTCCATTCTCAGTGATCCACCTTGAGCAGGATAGATGGAGAGTAACTCCACTTCCAGTTTTGTCCACAGCCTGAAAGCAATGATTTTTTTCCCCGAGATGTGAACCAGGGATTTACAAACACTCAGGGATTTCAGTTCCTAGATGCATCCTCTAGCCACTTAGAAACTGGGTGGCACATCCCCTCCCCCCCGCCCCCATTTCCTCTGCTCCCCTGGCAGCTATGTTTCAGGAGAAGCTGTGATCTGACTATATGAAATGAAGAAGTTTGGGACTCTGAAACCTAACTTAGCAGAGTTCTTTATGACAGCAGAACTTAAACATGCATTTAAGTCTAGGTAAGAGATTAAGTTCAAGATGTTCTCTTCTATTTTTGTTTCGTTTGTTTTTTCTTGGTGGTGTTGGTCAGCTTACACGTCCCAGCCCTCACATACGCTGGCTCCTGTGGAGTGCCTAAATACAGCATACAAGGACTTTGGCATTTAAAACAATATTGTAAATACTGCATCTGGAGGTAGGCACATGCCTACTTCAGTGCTCACTGCCGCAGTGCCTGGATCTGAAATGTAAATCTTTATTCGTACCTTTAAGCACTAGCAAAGCACTATGAAAAAACAGTATCAAGTTCTGCATTACTTTTCTATGTAACCAACTGACTGCCTCCTCATCCAGATTTCTACTCCTACTACAGAGTCTCCTCATTTTAAATACATTTCTCCCCCAACCCACAGAAACACAATAAAGCCAATCTTAAGATGCTAACTAACCTCTGTTTTCTGCACAGTGGTGATCCCCTTGGAAGCAGCAGCATTACAACTATCCTGAAAAAAAAAAAAAAAATCAGCATTTCTCCATGTTAGGACAAGGAAGAGAGAGATTGCTGCTCAGGTGTAAGAAACACAAGGAAAAAGGCATCACAGGGGATCCCAGTCCTCCCCAAGAAACTTCACCTGGCAGGTGGTGGCAGGAGAGACACGCATCCATTTACAGTTGTCACATTCACCCTTGTGTATACACTGTAAGCAGCTGGGAACACAGAAAACAGAGGTTTTGTAAGACACAGGAACTCAATCTAGATTCAGCCATGAATGTAAAATTTCAAGTGACAGAAAAAAGCACAAGCCCCTGAGAACAACCTGGCAAATATGTAATGAAATGTGTAAACCACATAACCTGCATTTATGCTCCAAGCCTATTGCTCTGTTGTGCTTATTCTGAGGACAAATTTAGTATGAAATACAGTCTGTGCTGAGATGCTGAGAGTCATAAATTTCCAAAAAGCACGAAGCAGTTGGAACACTTGGGGTTTCATTTTGTTGTGGTTTTCTCCAGTACAAAAGTGGCCAGATAATACTTTTTAACCAGAAAGGGGCAAAAAACCATTACTGACTCACAGCCTGCCTGAACTTCTGTTCTGTGTGTGTAGTGCTAGCAAGTACTGCTAGTTTGGTATTGCCTTCCCCTACCAAAAAATATGCCTGTTGGAGACTAATTTGTCCACATCTTGCTTTGCAATGCATCTATTAGCATGGAGGAGAGCCAAGAGCAGCACAGGCCCTCTCCACACATGCTGAGAAATGCTCTGATTTAGAGAAAGACAGCTCCTGCCCTGTATTGCTCCAGGGACCAGGAAGTGACGTGCCACTTCCCAAAAAGCAGGAGTTCCATTTCACCCCAAAGGCCTGTGAATTAGCCTCTGCATATAGCAGAGGAGGGTTCTGAACAGGAACACCGTAGTTACCTACAGCATGTGTTAACCAGGTCTTTCTAAGTTTTAACAACCAGATATAAAGTGTTAGGCCATGTACTGGGCAGAAATGCTTTCTGTTGCAAGCTCTCAACAAAGTGTGTGGCTCTGAAAAATAATGTGCATAGAATAGTAGGTATTCATTATTCCTACAAACAGATTAGATGCAATTTTGTGTTTTAATTGTATTTATGTTGCCCATGGACCATATTTAAATTGTACGGGGTTCTATTAAAAAACAGCTCCACAAATAACTTTTACAGGATCTCTTGACTCCTCTAATCTAGGTCTTATTCTGAGTACCAGAGGCCCACCTTTTTCACAAGGACAAAATGGATTTTAATGTCATTGTGACATCCTTTATTATCTCCTCAGGCACTTGTCTTAAATCCAGTCATTGTAACGACTTCCCTACCACCAGCTGCCAGGGTCCCCTTAAATAAAAGAGTCATCAGAAGAACTGGCTTTCCAAGGACAATAAAAAAGGAGGAGAAGGAAGAAATGGGCCAAGAAAAGGGATTTAATAATCTTTAGTGAAATGTATTTCCTTAATAAATACAAAAAAAAAAAAAGAACTATCATACTTCAGTCCCCCATCCTCCCTCCCCTCTTCCAACCCCTCAGTGAACTTCAATAGGAACCAGGCTCTTACTTTTTCAACTGAAATGTTTGTGTGATATTCCAAGAGCTTGAGGACAGCGATGCTTCGATAACAAGACAATCTGGAAAAACGTCACAGTCAGACATATGCTGGATATTACAAGAAATAACTGTAAAATATAACTGAGTTGAAAGCTCATGTGCCTTCTTCACCTGTTCTCTATGCGCTATGCACCTTCTCGCATACATTCACTCATACTTTTGACTTCTGATAAAAATAACTAAATTTTATCCTCCCATAGCACCCTTCAGCTGAGTTATTCCACGACTTCATACACTCTCACTGATTAAGCTTGATGCTACCACTGCATGACATACAAAACCAATGTTATTGTAAGGATACAGATAAGGAAATGCTACCATGAAGCCGGGGTATAAGATCATGTCCCAGAGAGCACACAGCCAAATTCAAGCCCTATAACACAAACAGACTGTTTCAATGTGAGAGACACCAACATACCGCACTTCTCCCTCTTTCAGTCTGAGACTTGGTTTCAAAGTCTTCTTTTGTAATCTATGCAGTAGCAATTTTCATCCTATTTAAATCTTTTATGATTGCATGAGTCAATTTGCCATTATTTCAGCTAGCAATTACTATACCGACAATTCACTGGCAGCTGTGGAATGAAAGAGTATCTTCTCCTATGAGCAGAATACCACATGGAAAAGTAGAGTTAGATATGTACCACTTAAGCCATGTTCCCTTTCATCTGTGTGCCTGCAGATGTGTATGTCTGTGAAATGAATGACTGTCTGAGATCAAATGAAACCCATGTGTGCAGGCTTTTCTGGCTTCTCTATGCTAGGAAGTAGATAGCTTTTTTAATCTGTGAAAGTTACACAGATTTAAAGTATACCTACCTTGCAAAAGGTAAAGAAAGCTTTGTCTTCATGACAGGCTGACTTGTTCAGATGAAAGCCAGCTTTGGCTACATCTACACTGTTAAATAAAAAGTATCTTCTCGCTCTACATGTCAGCATGGCACTCGGGTGCTCACTGCAGAGGTCACCTGCATGATGTGTTAGAAACAGCCACTGGGACTGTTTGCATGCTTAAATACCTTAATGGATATCAAAGAGTCTGATTTTTAAAGGTGTTTAATGTGTGAATATGTGGATAAGCATATATAGACATTCTAAAATCCTTCACCAAGCATCTAATTGCCTATATCACTTGCCTGCGTCATTATATGAGAAGGGTCTCAAGCTATGAGCTACTGAAAAATAGTATGATCCTAGGAGTAGTAAGTAAAAGTTAGGAATTGATCTACCTCTCGCAGAGTTTTTTTTCTCTTTTACATTTGTACAAATCCTTTTAAGTTTGTACAAATATTTAAAAAACAATGCTGTCAAAAATGGTTTCCCAATTTTGTCTGAGCTGAAATTAATGGAACCTATTATTTTCCGTACGGCCTGGGCTGACCTTTCAGAATGCACCAGACTGCATTGAGTAGAAGGTATTTCAAAGTGGTTGTTTATTTTTTCCAGAAATGATATCTGAAGGAGTTTTGCAAGGGCACCTTCTTGTGAGACTGATGTCACTTTACATAAGGTACCATAAAGAGTCAACATAATTTCCACACTTGCATTATCCACTAATATATCTCAGCTCATAAGAGCATGTGAGTGGCAGTAATAGTGGGGGGCACAAGCTAAACTCATAGCCTTGGGGTTAAGACTGTCAAAGGGCTCATCTTTGGCACAACGCAGAGGCAAAGCAAGCTGGCTTCTGTAACACTATACTCCAAAAACCTGCTAATGGAGGAAGAGAAAGCCTTAATCTGAGAAGACAGAGAGCCAAAGCAATGCACTACATAATCCTAAGAAAACAGGTCCTCATGGGCTGAGTCAATAAAGGACATTTTTTAATTCTCTAATGCATTTGTCCCTCTTAAAAATCTACTAGCAGTGTTTACTAAAGACAGCTTAATAGACCAGGATACTTACAGATCATCTCACCCTGTCACCTGCTAGTGACAATCTTTTCTTGATTCCTAAATTAATATTGGACAGGAACTTGACACACCCCTTGCATGATGCCAGAGAGGCTTTTCCCATACAAAGGCCATAGGATGAGCTCCTGAGATCGCAGTATTCCCAGTATTCCAAGGAACCTCCTTCAGGGGCAAGGGTCCCCCAGAAATAAAGCTCTTTGCGGCACTGAGCTCTTCAGAACAACAGGTCATTTTAAGTCTGCCATTACTCTTACTACACAAAGGTATTATAAGAGAATCAGATCCATGCAGAGTATTACATGTCTTTTGGAGTGTATTATCTAGGAAAAGATAAAGGCAGGCATTTATCTGAATTTTCTGATTCCTCTTCAAGTCATTTGAGAGTACATGGTATCCTTGGGCTTGCTCTCTGTCCCTCAGTTTAGATTAAAACTCTCTTTTCTATTACAATGTAAACAAATCAAAAAATGAACAAGGTCAACCTGTATTGTAAAAGCTCTGTGCTTCTATACAGACCCTTGAAGCAATGCAAGTGGGATGTTTACTCCTATTAGTCAAGTAAGATTATACTGTAAGGCTTATCATCTGATCTGTAAGACCGAAGCCTAGAGAACAACTCAAATGTTTAGACGTTCAGTAATTCACCACCTCATTCTAAAACTTGTAGTTGCCCATAAGATGCACAAAACAGACCACATGCAGCATGTGTCCAATAAAGATGGCTCAGATCTCTCTGAGAATTACTGGTGAACAAAGCAGTACAAGACATATTGCAAACTGATTCAACTAGTAAGTCAGAACAATGAATGAAATTAAGCTGAAAAGATGTACTAGCCAAACTGCCCCTCAATTTCTCTGCTAATCCTTTACATGAGACAATCACTTTCTCATAGTGTCTAAGTTAGGTTGAAAAAGTTAATTGAATGTTAAGATTATTTATTGTACAGGCATTCACAGTCAGACTTTCCTCTTATATATGCTAGTACAGTTTCTTGCAAAACCAAATTCTTTTGGAAGATAAAAGTTTTAAGATGGGTTAATTTGTCAAGGCAGAGCACTGCACCATGCTGCTTCCATAGCTCCAGCCTGCTTGATTGACATTGCAGCTATCTAAAGTTTCCTTGGTCACTGATTAATGGCACCATGTAAATATACTCCTAATGCACTCACTGCACTGCTATAGGCTGAACTGAAGAAGCTGCTTCTAACCATAGGTTAACATGTTTTATTACTCCTAGAAAGGACTGCATATTATTAGATCTTTAATTACCAAGAATAGTGTGAGTTTACTCAAATCACTTGACAAAACATTTTTTTTTCAGTGACATTTAATAAAAAGCTTTACCTACTTTCACTATTAGGCTTGTATTTATGTTCAGTTCTTCTCAGTAATAAAGGACAGTGAATAAGCATTAAATATATGCATTTTTAAAACATACCATTATCAGTTATCACCAGAGTGGTCAGATTGCAGAAACAAGATGAGTTTTTCAGTACTACATTTTCATAAAATATTTCAGCAGGTGTTATAATCTTTATCATACAGGAAGTAAGGATTTTGCTTACACTTGCAGACACAGCAACCTATAAAATGATAAAAAAAAAAGAATACAACAGATTTCTTGTAATATTTGCTAAGTTCTCACCTTGTCTTTACAGCAAACTACAAATCAGGAAGTGCACAAAATGAAAATGTTTGTGGTGGAAGCAGACAGTTCACTGGGTAGCTTCTCAAAGGAGAGGGCCTCTGCCAGCTGAAGAAGCAATACCCAAAGGGTTCTGAAAGGAACAGCATTGCTTACTTCCAGAAATCAGATGGATCTCTAAGGTATGCTAGGGGAGCAATCTGGACCAATTTGGGATTTTAAACTGAGAATTTTGCTATAACAGCTTTAGATAACAGCATTACAACAGCATTATATATAACAGCATTATATGCTGCTGTAGTCCTTTAGAAATATTTGAGCCAGAATATAAAAATCCTCACAGACAGACAACGTTTGCATCCATAACCAAAGTGCAGTTAATTATGAAAAAGAATTTGACTTGTAATGAATTATCCTTTGTTTCTGGCTGAGAGCGTTTTACAAATATGATCACATTAGTGCATTCAATCAGGAAACCAGAAACAATAGCATGCAGATTAAGTGGCCAGTCACAATACTTGACAATCAAATACTCAAGGCTGTGTGCACTGTGAAATGATACTGAGTAAATACTAATACTGAGCACTTAAAGACGCATTTGTGTTAGCATATGTGTCCCAGTGAATGCTTTGTAACTTGTTACAAAGCTCAAAACTTACATAATGCACTTGATATATTGTCACTGGAAAGATTAAAATAGCTGACAAGTGATATAATGGAAGTGTTGCCTTTGTCAGCAGGGTGAATTTTTGATTTAACATTTTGAAGTATAGCTTCAGGATACATTTTATACAAGAGGAAGAAAACATCTATCTGATTGACACATTCAACTTATTGGGATTTCCAATACATTTGCCAATTGTCCAGACAAGACAGATTAATACATGGAACATGGTGGCAAAAGAAGGAAAGCTGCAATAAGTGACAAAATGACATATCTTAAGTCATAATAAACAAACATGCATAAAACTGGGTGTACATACCTGATTTCTGGCAGGGAAACTTAGCTGGATTTTCAGATCTTTATCAGGTGCATGTGAAATGTTATACCAACCCTTTATGCTGTTTGTACAATTCTCTTTCAATGTGCACCTAAAAGTATACATAAAATTATATGTAATTTTTCTCCTTATATGTATTACATGCATATATGTATATATAAAGGTATACACATACTATATGTATATATACATGTATTATATGCAATTTTCCTCCTTATCATGTCTTTGACTTCAAATACTGTACTTTAACTTATTTAACAATATAGATCTTTTACACAAACTACTGATTTTTTTACAGGACTATGGTTATAAGTACAAAATGCTTCAGGAAAACAATCAGTAAAATCTGCTTATCAAAATAAATTACAATGCATTGATATATAATTTAGGGTCCTGATTAAGTCAATGGGACTCAAACAAATATACAAATATTAGATGCCTGGCCAGCAACTGTGGGCTTCATAGCCTGGGATGGAATTCATAAACCCCAACTTGATTGCTGCATTGTACAGCTCTAGATCTGACCCACCCCAGTTCCCTCTATACTCAGTAGGAAGCAATATGCTCTTTCAGGGTGCAAGTCACATATCCTATTTTAGACATTCATTCAAAATTAAATTAATCATACTATAGAAGCTGCTTTTTCTCTCCAATGAGTGTGAGAGGAGATGGGGGTGAAGCTCAGATGTAGAGCTATGCTATGAATGTGCATAGTTGATGAGATGCATCCCCCTTCCTAATCCACTCTGTCGCCCACTGAACTGAATGGTAATCTCTCCCTATTATGTCAGTGCACTTGGTTACAAAACACTGAATTTGAAAAGGCAGTTCAAAATAGATTTCTCTGTCTTCAAGAATAAAATCCATTTCAGAAGTAGGATGGCACAAAGTAAATGATAATGTTATAGATGCCAAATTGTAGGAAACAGAAACTACGCAACAGAAAATTAAGGAAGAATGAGGAAACACTGCAATACGCAAGTAATATAAAGACTACACATATTAATAACATGATCAGAAAAAGAGAACACAGGCATACAAATTCTGAAATCACTGAGTTTGAAAGGGGAATCCTTAAAATACTGTCTGTGGAGTTCACTAACTGTGTACAGTTAATGAAGAATCCATAGATAAACTCCAAGTAACTTCATATAGCTAGCAACTAAAGACAAGTGCTAACTGCATGTATTTTAAATACTAAGCTTGAATAATTCTAAACGTTAACATTTAATACTATTTTAATACTATTACTTTTCTACCAAACGCAGAAGAACGTATAGCTTCAGTCATGTGATCAGTAACATGCACCTTAATGAACTATTCCTTCATTCAAAAATAGAAGTGAGTACACACTTGCAAAGCATGGGCCTTTTTCATGCGGAGCTCACTGTATAAAGGAATTTCACAAACAATGAGTTTTCTCTCCAGAAGGAACAACACAAGAATGATTTTCAAGAAAAATATCTACCTCTTTCTAAAATGCCTGAAATAACCCCACAAGCTATAGAAACCATAAAGCCATCTTCTCCGTAGGCAACTGGAATGCAGTTAAACACAAGGTCACTTCCTTTGTGGTCTAACTCAGGAAACTGAGTTCCTGCTGCACAAGAACGTGGCAGGTCTTTGCATCTGAATACATTCAGATCATAACTATACTGTAAGAAACCGAGACTATGTCTTTCATATTTCAAACTGTCTCAACTAGGATGAATTTCAGTCTCTTATCTCTCTGCACATTACTGAGATCACAAAGGTCCATCAACGCTACAGTTTAAGAACCATAGAAGCTGGGATCTGTAGTCAACAGCTGTGCAGAAACCAGATGCTTGGATATGTACAGATAGATAACGCTCACTGGCAATTACACATAGGAAAGAGACATCCTACAGTTTCTGACAGGCCGAGAATGGTGATATTGAGTATGCAAGGCAACACACTTAAAATATTTGGAACGAAACAAGTGTATGCATTTCAATGACACTAATACTAAAATATTAAAAAATAAAACTATGCATGAAGCTAAATATGTAAAGTTGTCCTAGGACAGTTATTTGCTACCTTAGACTGCCTGAGGGAAATGAACTTGTCTCCCTCAGTCTACAATGAATAATCAAAGAGTATATGGCAAAAAAAGTAATGCCACCCAGGATGCAGGGTCATGCTTGCCTTCATACCAGGAAAAATGTGCCTTTTGTTGCTCTAAAAGCTGACCTTTAACATCAAACAATGTGCTCTGGAGAAAGACCATTTCATAGGAAGCAGTCACAAAGGGAGCAGTAGAGTATCTGATGCCCCTCAGTATAAATTCTTGCAATAACCTTGCACAGGCAAAGAATAATATGAATTTCACTCACCTAAAGACGAGATTATTTTTTTATTTCCCTATTTTTAGACAACTGACACTGTTTGCAAGCACATGGGAATGAATATAACAGATAAATATTATTTGAGAACCACATGGTTCTGAAAATTAACATGCAGACTCAGACAACTGCTAAGTCTGGCTTTCCTGAAAAGCTGGACTGGACTGGACCCTATAGAAGTATGAAGGTGTGAAATCCTATGATCAGATTTCAGACATACATAGATATGCATACAGTGAAAAGTAGAGTGAAGATGTTTTTTAACCTTTCACAGCAACCTAATTCTTTATATGGCTAAGGATTCCTCTTCACAATTGGGATTGAGTTTTTATTTCAGTAACACAATACCTATGCATACCGGTTCCTTCATATTTACCTAAGTCTCTGCTTCACTAATCTTGTATTAACTACATAGCCTACTGAGTTTGCCCTGTCTGCCTTGCTAAAGCATACTGATTTCCTCATGGAATGGGAATACAGATTCAAGAAGAATTTGGCTTCCATTTTCAGGGTGCCAGCCCCTGAATGAAGTCCACAGATGTCATTCACACTGACCAAATTCAAAAGTGGGTCTTGTCATAGCAGATAACTGAGGCATATCACATTATTTCCATATGGAAAATAAATGTAAAACATCAGCGCTTTGTATTGGAATAACTTCAGCATACTTTAGGTAAATCTGACTCATCTAGAGAAAATCTATAAACATTGAGAGGAATCACACAATGCTATGAATAATTGTTTTGAATGATTGCAAGTGTAAAGAAGAATTTATATATTTGTCCCTATGGAAGAAAGAGTAGAAACAGGAACAGTAGAAACATGTTGTTTGCAGTAAGATGTGTAGATTTTTACATCAAAATACTGGATTTGTATTGACACAGTCTTTAAAATCAAGCACTTCTGGGAAGTTTTATTTAAAAAATAGAGTGCATATTTAATATAAAATTTATTTCCCATTAAAGTACAAAACATATCACTGATCTCAAAACTACTGTGGAATATATTGCTTTAGTGGACATGGATGGATGTATTTAATTAAAATACTGTTTTAAACCATGTCTTCTTTTTCTAAAGCTTCACTCAGTGCTCTCCTCACAAAACCAAATATTTAATGGTGCAAAGTACTTCAGAGCGAAAAATTACGCGGGTGTTGAACAAGATTCATATTACAGTAATTTTTTTTTTTTTCCAAAAGAATAAATTGTTTCTGTTTCAACCAGATGGAAACTTTTGGTGACTCTGGTAACAGGGGATTTACTGACTGATAACTGTTATTCACAACTCTTTACAAGGTAAATAAAAGTTAGCACTGTAACATACACAGTTTCTAACAAGGTAGCAAAATAAGAGTTTGAAGAAAACTCATTACAGAATACTCTCTTCTAGTTAACTAATGTTGCAAACTCCCAAAATAAGCAAAACCACATTAACACTGAAACAAACCAAAATCATAGAATCATAGAATGGTTTGGGCTGGAAATGACTTTAAAGATCATCTAGTTCCAAGCCCCCTGCCATGGGCAGGGACACCTTCGACTAGACCAGGTTGCTCAAAGCCCCATTCAGCCTGACCCCGAACACTTCTAAAATGGGTAATATTAACTTTCTAAAAGAAGGCTATTAGTGGATTTCCTCAAAAATCAATCTTACAACCACTTTTGTTTAATGCTTTAATCACTGATAAGCTGACATTAAAGAAAGTCATCTTTGTATCATCTGATGATGATACAAAATTGGGAACATTACCATGCAGAGGAAGATGAGAATCACAGAAAAACTTGGATAACCTTGAAATGGGATGACATATCAAAGTATAAAGTACAAGAACATGCACCTAGAGCAATAAAAATCTCACAACCCATATGTATTATAGAGTGGAAACTGATCAGCTGGAAAGAAAACAAAGAAAGAGAATGACCTCAGGCATTATTTGATGATGGATGATTGTGGCCCATCAATGTGATGCTGTCATGAAAAAGACGTTTGTAATCCAAGGACACGCTAAGTAAGGTGCCTCCTGGACAGACTGATTAAACACCTTTGAGCAGGGCACAGCTGATATCTTTTCTGGAATACTATGATAATTAGTTCTGGCCATCTTTATCTTACAAGGTTGCATAAACTTCACAGAAGGGCTACTGGAGCGGAGTTAAGAAAAGAGAATCTTATGTGAAAATATACTAGTGATGTTAGCTGCTTCAGCACACCAAAACAGAATTGAAAAAAGAGACTGCTTCTGCAATAACACTGAGGAGGTGTAAGGGAGGAGGGATCACATATTTAAGGCAAGGCAATGTGAGCACCAGAACAAATGAGTATAACCTGTCCATGAACTTACACATAATGAAAAAGAGCAGACAGATTTTAACCAGCAGGAAAATGAGACTCTCAACCACACAACCAGGTCAGGGAGGACAAAAAGACTATCTAAATTTAGGACTAGTTTATGAATAATTACATAATGTGGTTGCTTGCAATTACAAGACTAGGCTTGACCCAGGAATTTCTTCAGTCCAGGCCAAAGATATGCAACAGCTTTCAAACCTGCTTCAGAAAAGCAGCAAAACTAATGACTCAAATGTGGGGATGAAATGTTTAGAAAGAAATTCTCCTCTGGTCTAAACCAAAGACAGTGATTCCAAAGCAAGGAACTATGAACACTGAAGACAACTGAGCACTCTTTCCCCATTCACCCATGCAAGTTGCTCCCAGCTATTAAGATACTTCAAGCATGAGTACAGAATTTTATCTATCAACCTGGAAAGCAAAACCAGCTGTTCTATAAACAAAGGAATTTCTTCTTCTTAGCCTAACATATATTTCATGATTAGGTCTCAAAAATTTGAGGGTTAACATGGTCTTTAAAAGGTGCAGAGCTCCCTTTCACATGACAATAAAGTGTCATAACATTAATGGCTATAACTGATTCCATAAAAATTTACTAGATATATAATTCTGATGCTGAATAGCCCCAAGGCAGCCAAAATGTACACTGGCTGATAATTCATTCCTCTTATAAGAAAGTCTGAAATACAAAAAAAATACCTTTGAGTCAAAGAACACCACCCACAGTATGGATCCTTTACAGATAAGCATTCTTGCTCGGAAATATATCTACTGCAATTTGCAACTGGAATTCTTCTCACCTAAAACCAAAGAATGAAGTAACACACTGAATTAAAACAGCCTCCATAAACCAGGAAATTGAGGGTTACCATTAAAAATCTGACAGCAACCAAGCACAATCCCACTGGGGAAGTTTCCCTATGGACTCCCCTCTGTCAGAAGACCTTTGGATAGAAATATGCAGCCTATTTTACACACGCTGTATTTTGCCATCAGATGATGAAACACTTCTGATAATGACAATTTTGTTCTGTTACTCAAAGGCCAGCATGGACAGATTAATGCAAGAAAGACTAATTAGCATAGTGAATTACAGATAACAATAGGTAAGAGGTGTATTTTACAAATGATGCTTTGCTTAGCAGAACACCATTTTCCTCTCATCAAAACTGAGATTTTTAAATGACTGATGAAGGTGCATCCAAGAATGCATGCACAAAACAAAATGCATCTGTGTTTGCATCACCATGTCAGGTTCCTGCATGTGCACACTAGAACAAACACATGCAACTACTTAGCATGCATGAAAATGCCATTTCAATAAATAAATGTAGATAATTGCAGCTATATTGTATGTAGCTATACTTGTACATTCAGCTTGAATATCCTAGCCAGCCATTTTCAGAAAGGAAAGGAAAAAGAAAAAGAGAAAGCTGATTACAAATATTGAATACAAATACAAATAATGTTATTAATCACAATGTTAATCAATAACCTTAGAAAAATATTCCTTATTCAAACCTTTTCTTTTACAAGCTTGCAAGAATTAAAAGTTCCTACTGTTTGAAACAGCAACAAGGATACAGGGCTTTCTGCAAAACTATATTTACTGCGTTTTTCAACTATACCTTGTAAAATTCAGTTTATCTGAAGGCACGTGAGATGACCAGTTCAGAAACCAGTCAACATCATAGACTACTAGCAAGTTAACAAAGACAGTGTAAAAGCCTTATTTAAGCTCCAAGAGATGATCAGAGAGGCATTTATTCCTAAAAGCTATTGCTCCTCTGTAACTCCTTTACCAAAGCTATAGAAAATGAAAGTTGTTACTTTGAATATCTACATACATTTTTGACTGAAATTTTGATTCCTTCTGCATTTTTGATGAATAGGTTATTTCAGTCAGGAGTTCTCCTACCAACTTACCCACTCATACAGCATGTTAAAATGCTATGTTCACTGCTGGAAAAGGGATTTAACTGTAAATGAAAAGTAACCAAGTGCTGGGTAAAATCCTGTCCAGCTAAGATGGACAGACAAACCTTACATTTTCACTGCCATCTTCCCCACTGCTGGTGAGACAAAGGAATATGCTGAGTTGATACTCAGTAGCCTTGATGCAGGGCAGGCAGCAACAACTGCACCAGCCCCTGCGAGCAGCTCTCTGCTTAACATGCAGCTCTGACATGCTTGCTCACATGCAGTAGCTCCAGTGATTGCTGAACTCCTTCGCCTCTCTTTGCATAGACGTTTATCACTTCTGATTGTGGTTTTGTTTTGTTTTAAAATCTAGGCCTAACTGAAGATGATGGGAATTTTATCATCGATTTCAGCACAACTAAAACTTCTAAACTAAAGAACTAATCCCATCTCAAATGAAGAGATTTCTCCACATTAACAACTCCGTAATTGACCTAGCATACCCTGACCTGCCAATACCTGGATTGCTAATTCAGAAGAACTCTGTCTCCAAAGAGTCTACAAGTTTTGTTTGTTACTCCTAGCTTAATTCTGCATGATGCCTCCAGGAAAAAAGAAAAACAAAGACTCTCTCAACAGAAAAACATATTAAGCATGAATTAAGGGTGGTTTTGGATCAGTGGGCAGCACAATACAGCTATTCAGCTATTCTGAGCTCTGCAGAAATGCAGCCCAAACTTAGATAACATAAACAGATAGTAAAGTTAGAAACTGTAGTTTGAATATTTTAAGATCTAACTGACCCCAACTAATACTTGACTCATAAAGTGACAGAAATCCTTAACACAACAGTTAGCTTGAATTTATTATTTAATTTAATACTGTGCTTACCTTATTGGCAGAGGACAGATAGATGTAGTTGTTATCTACTGGATCAAGTCGAAGTTTGGGGAAAACGGAGGTTTCTTCCTTAATTTCATATAAAATCTCTGGGCAATTAGATTCCATATCCTCATTTAGAATAGCCTGAAATACATCAAATCAAATTATTGAAAAGCCCTTTTACTGATCAGTCAGCACTTTAAACAAAAGCATAATTTGAGCTACATCAAAGCTTCTGAGGTGATTTCCTGTGCCCTGATTCAATTCACCTACTGCACTGGCTTTCATGCTGCAGAAAGATGGAGGAAAAGACCACCACGACAAATTTTCAACCAAATCATTGCTAGACACATTTTGCACTGAATCTAGCACTGATTTAGTATATGAAATATCAATTTCACTGAGTATATTCTTGATTTATGAGGAATCTCAATGCAGAAGATACGCCTATATCCCAGTCATAATGTGCTACATACTCCTACAAATGAATAAGAAGGTTTAGCCTTAATGAAACAAATTAACATCCAGAGACCCATAATGTAAAGAGGAACTTACGCATGTCACTAACAACTGTCTCCAGGACAGAATGTTCTTTGTGGCTTCTGTGAGTATACATCTGAGGTGGTATTTCTTTTTCTTACCTTGCCCAACTCTACAGGTTTCTACCACTGTTCACATAGAATTCAAGAGAACCAGAGACTCAGAAAATTTATTTTGCAAGATAATAAGCACACCAACATTGATAAAAGGTTTTCCATAAATACGAGGGACTCTTCGTTAGGGACTGCAGTGACAGGACAAGGGGTAATGGGTTCAAACTTAAACAGGAGAGGTTTAGATTGGATATAAGGAAGAAATTCTTTCCTGTTAGGGTGGTGAGATGCTGGAATGGGTTGTCCAGGGAGGTTGTGAGTGCTCCATCCCTGGCAGTGTTCAAAGCCAGACTGAATGAAGCATTGGGTGACATGGTTTAGTGTGCGGTGTCCCTGCTTATGGCAGGGGGGTTGGAACTAGATGATCTTAAGGTCCCTTCCAAGCCTAACTATTCTATGATTCTATGACTAAACAAGGGAGATATGTTCATGACCTCTGTGGTGTTAAGGAGACATGGAAGAACTCCATTTAGAATAGAATCATAGAATGGTTTGGGTTGGAAGGGACCTTAAGATCACCTAGTTCCAACCGCCCTGCCATAAGCAGGGAAACCTCACACTAAGCCATGTCATCCAAGGCTTCGTCCTACCTGGCCTTGAACACTGCCAGGGATGGAGCACTCACAACCTCCCTGGGCAACCCATTCCAGTGCCTCACTGCCCTCACAGTAAAGAATTTCTTCCTTATATTCAATCGAAACTTCCCCTGTTTAAGTTTTAACCTGTTACCCTTTGTCCTACCACTGCAGTCCCTAATGAAGAGTCTCTCCCCAGCATCCCTATAGGCCCCTTTCAGATACTGGAAGGCTGCTCCGAGGCCTCCACATAGCCCTCTCTTCTCCATTTTTCATTACTAAAAGTACAATGAAATCAAGTAGGCAAAAGCTTTTCAAGCTCTCTACTATATTCTTCCCCAAGTGTTTGCTTATTAAAAGCAAAAATTAGAGTCACCCTTTGCAGTGTAGACAGAAAATGCACTTTCTTGCAAAAGCCAGTAAAAAATGAAAGCAAAAAAGACATTTGACTGGATGGCTGAAAAGCTGAATAATGAGATATGATGACTTTCACTTCCAGGTGATTGATTTAAGCTAGAATAGGTCAACTACTCAGAAGCAAAGACTTTTCTCTCTAACGGACAGTTATTCACATCATACAGATAGGCTATCAGACAAATAAATATGCTTCCAAAATCTAACAATATTTGGTATTTCTCCTGGAAAACCAAAACAAGGAAGGAAACAAAAGACAGTCCATAAATTGACACTGTGGGTACCAGCAGCTGAATGAAACGTTTCAATGAAATTGAAACAGGGTACATAATTGATTCTGAAAGTAAAGTTTGCTCTCTAAGTAACAATACAGAAGTTACTTCACAAATGAACAAAAAAGAAACAGAGATTCAGGGGAATGTATCTGTTTATTATACAGTGCCTAAACCAGGAAACATTTACCCACTTGACCACAGCAGCAGTTGATAGAGAAGGGGAGAACCACCACAATCATCTTACCTTCAGTAACTGTCCATCATCTGTTCCCAAAAAGAGAACTATCTGATTCAAAACAACCGTGCCATAAACAGCTACTAAGCCAGAGTGAATCAAGGTAGGTAATTTCTTGATTGATCGTGCCTCCTGAAAATCAGATATAAGAAAAAACTATCACAAAATCATTCACGTATACTGCAAAACATTAAGAAAAAGTATCCCCTGAGAGATTCTCAGAGAAGTCAGCTTTAGACAACACTTAGGGTATCATTTTGACACAGCTTCAGAGCAACCTATCATTGGAAATGGCACATGAAATGACTTCTTTCTTTTATACTAAGTAGCTGGTCACATCTGTGATAAAGATCACATCTACTGCAGCTAAACCACTAACCTCAGTGGGACACAGATTTGGCCTAACAGGGGCAAGTTACTTTGTGATGGATTTTTTTCTTTTTTCAAACATAGCCCTTGGGTTAATTCTGAATTGCTAGTTCTTCTCAAGGAAGAACTCACCACCTCACTGAACCTACCGTGAAGGCTACAGATACACTCAGTAATCACTTTTAGAGGCATGCAAATATACTGAAGAAAGGAGCCACTTCAAGCACACAGACATTTGTGTGTATGTCGAAAAATGCTGAGCTTCATCCTTTCCTTTCTGATTTCTGACTTTACACTAAAGGAAGTTGAGACCTGTGTATTACATCAACATAAAATTCAGACAAAGCAGTATAAAGTTCATGTCAGGGAGATTATAAATGTGTAAACTTTAAAATCAACATGTTACCTACAATCCTCCATCCAAGCTGGAGGAAGTAAAGTGGCAACACACGTAAGCAGCTCATGAAAGAAAACATTGTGCAGGAAATCTTTGTATCTCGTGGAAGATAAGAACAAACTAAATAACCCTGACTGTAGATGAACAAAAGATGATTGCTGAAAGGAAGCCCTGATGTGTGAGAATAAGGTCATTTGCCAGGTGAGGGGTGGTCTCTGCCACAGACTACCTATAAACCAAAGTATCTCTCAGCTCTGCAATCCTCTAATTGCTTTAAGTCAATCTCCATGGCAGATACTGCCACAAGGGTGAAACCACCTGCTCTCCAAACAGGTTCAATCCCAGACAACTTTACTTCCCCTTCCCTTCTATTAGTATAATGCTTTCCAGTGAGCTCAGTTAAGGACTAGAGTTAAGGACTAAGTTAAGCGCTAGACAGTTACCTGTAGGTCCATCTACCTGTGTACCTAAAAGTTCATTTGAACCATTCTCCTCATCACATGAACATGTGGCTGCACGAACACCAGTGCTGACCCAAAGGAGTGTGAGGCACAAAGAGGTGGGGGACAAGAGCTCAGGTGAGACCAGGTCCTTGAGAAAAAGCCCTGTGGGTCAGCTTACAAAGTCCAGAATCTCAGTCTCAAGGACAGATTTCTAAACCTACAGGAACCCTCTCATTGTGCAAGAACCTATTTCAATTAAATGCACACACACAAAAAACAAGGTATGAGAATGGACCATTAAAACTGACATTTTGCAGAAAGATGAAGGCATTTCTCAAAGTTATGAAGCGCACCCATTATACAGTACCAGCTGAATTCAACATGCTAGGATGCTGGCTTAACCCCAAAAACTCTTTCCACATAGAAATAGATTTTTTTTCTAAACTGCAATCCTAAGTCAATTAAAATCTTTTTCAGTCATCTGAATTATTTTAATGAGCTTGCCAGAACAGCCACTTGGAATAAAAGAAGGCTTGATTAACTTTCATATTTAAAGATACTATTTTTTCCATGCAGCAGGAAAAAGACACTGGAATGGCCATTTAATGGCACAGAACTTCAGTAAAACCCACTTATGAAACTTCAGTTCCATGGAGGTCTATTTTAGATATGGGAGGGAAAAAAAGATTGTGAGCATTTTAGGGTGGGAAAAGTTAACTCACTTTTCTATTAGATCAGAAGGTAATAGAATTCCTGCACTAGCACACACAATGAGCCTTCTCTCCCATTACAGAGTGTGAAGGTGAAGCTGTCAGGCTTTCATTCCATCAGAATTAGGATTTCTTTTTTCTGCAGTGCGCAGTGTAGTAGTGTAAGGAAAACAGACTCCCCCATGTTCCTTGTGGGCTGTACAATCAGATCACAGAAGAGCAAAGGACTCACCCAGTCTCTGAAAAGCTTTGCTGCCAGATTTTATTTTGACCCACATACTAGTAAAATAACTAGTGTCATATCAGTGCATCCTCCTCATCTGACTGAAGAACCAATACTGACAAGTGTGGAAGCCTCCTCCCCTCATTTTGCTTGCTAGAGGGAGGGTCAATGCAACACTGAGCTAATAAGAAAAGAAGAAGGGGAATTTAGACAGTGGGCAGTCACAACAAAAATTTCCTTCTCACTTCTGCAACCTATTTCTCTAGCTTGCCCATTCCCTCCAGGGTGCAGCTGTTGCTTCCACCCTTCTGTCACCCCTTTTCCATGTGCATGTATTTTTTTAACAAGCCCTTTACCTCTTCCACTGTGACTAATGGGGTTAGAGCACTGTAGGGCCTTCCAGAGCTTTTTCTTTCACAGTGAAATCCATTCTTAAAATGCATTTACATTCTAAACTTCCTTTGTATGTGAAGAGTCACTCATCTCCATGATCATCTATCTTCCTATCCTGTAACATTTCCAGGCTCATATTAAACAAAAA